>JAULBX010019300.1:0-82946 GCA_032358255.1 Heterotrichella gracilis | reverse complement strand
GTTGGCCACCATCTGCCACACTGGAAACAGTGTCAGTTAAGCCTTGGCTCTAGGACTGGGATGAGGCATACCCAGACTTGCTAACCTGGCTTCAAAGCTGGAAAGCAAATACTTACTTACTTACTTGCTTACTTGGTACACTCATTCCAGCACAGCCTAATTAGTGGTCAGCCGTCAGCTGTATATGAGCACTTAATTAAGCCCAATTGGAACACCATCTACAGCAGGACGCACAACACAAAACGAGCGTTCTTGCGGCTGCATGTCATGCGCATAACCTTTGCTGCAGCTTAATTCATTGGGGTATGTTGCACCTTCCAGGTGGTGTTACTGTTGACCAGCCACAATGGCAACCGAGCAATCAACGCTTGCGTACACTGCTTCATGCAGCTTGGAGCCTCATGAAACATCCACACCAACAGCACTCCTCCCAAAGGCGTGGCCATACACCGCTCCAACATTGCTCCAAGCCACCCTATTATCGCAACCCTGAACCTGTACGCAAGCACATGGCATGTCTGCATAGCCGCAGCGAATCTGACTTGCCAATTGGTTTGTGCAGGGAGCTGCAGGAGGCACCATCCAGGGGGCTGCGGGGGGCATGGGCAATGGCGCGATGGATGGCAGGGGAGGCATGGGCAGCAGCATGGGCATGGGGCAAGGTCAGTGGCTTGCATCCATGGCAGTAATGCGTGCGTAGAAGAGGGCTGCTGCATGGCGTACTTGTGACTTTCTGTGCCTTTCAAGTTGCTCGTGCGTAATTTTGTGTGACATACCAGGTTGGTGGCACCTGATCGACTGTGGCTGTATGGTGCAGGCATGGGTGTTCCAGTTGGGATGCAGGGCAGCATTGGGATGGGATCCGGCGGGATGCATGGCATACAGGGTAAGCTACTGTGCAAGCTGACTGATTGGAGCGGAATGTGCGTTTTGCCATCATACACTTGGTGCAAGTGTGCTGTGTCTCATTCGTTGCGCTGTGTCATGCAGGTATGAATGCCGGTCCAGGAATAGTGCAGAGCAATGCAGCAGCAGGTGGGACCTGTTTTGCTGCGTTGCTGCGGGGCTGCTGCCTCCTGTTTTTGTTGTGATAGGTTTTCAAGTGCGTGCAATGGAATACGCACTGCACAAGGCATCGGTATCCTTTATGTGCTAAACTTTGACTGTGCCGTCGCAGCGCCGAGCATGGGCAATGGCATGGGATCTGGGTTGCCGCTTAACACTGCGATACAAGGTACGGTGCAGAACTTCCTTGCAAGTGCCAGCAATGGACAGTCATCTGTGTAGTTGGTTCAGCCAATTGTGGCCGTGTCCTTACACAGCTTCAGCTCACCCCATTTGTAATGGTGCAGGTGGCATGATGGGCAGATCCTTCAACAACGAAGGCTTCACTGACAGTGGCCGTTCCATGCAAGGTGCGCTCACCCGCAATTGCTGCACCCACACCTCTGTGCGTATGGGCTGCATCTCAATCCATGGCCTGCCATGTGGCTCCCGCCCCATGTCCATGCTCTGACATCGCCCCTTGCTATCGTACCTCCAGGCATGGGCGGTGGCCAGGGCGTCAACACCAACAGCATGCAGCAGCAGGGCGGCATGCTGGACATGGGCGGCAACATGGGCAACCCCATCAGCCAGACCAGCAACATGGGCCAGGGCGGGATGTCCCAGGGCAACATGGGGATGGGCATGGGGATCCAGGGCAGCAGCAACGACTCATATGGAGGGGGGCTCAACAACCAGATGGGCATGCAGGGCATGGGCGGCAACGCAGTCATCAAGCCGGAGCAGATGGGGATCATTGGCAGTGGCATGATGGGTGGCGGCATGATGGGCGGGGGTGGCGGCGGCATGCCCAACACCAACAATCCGCAGATGATGTCAGACGCTGGCGGCATGATGGGCGGCGGCGGCGGGGGCATGATGAGCGGTGGCGGCGGCGGCGGCATGATGGGCGGCATGGGCATGGGAGGCATGGGTGGCATGATGCAGGGCAGGGTTCAGGAGGATACCGACGGCATCCCCGGGCTGGGCCCCAGCCCCATTCTGCCTGTGCAGCAGCAGATGCAGGGGGGCATGCAGCAGCAGCAGCAGGAGGGCATGATGGGTGGGATGCAGGGCGGCAGGCAGGGCGGTGTGCAAGGGGGGATGAACATGGGCATGCAGCAGCAGGGCGGCATGCAGGGCGGCATGCAGGGCAATATGCAGGGCAACATGCAGGGTAACATGCAGAGCGGCATGCAGAATGGCATGCAGAACGGCAACATAATGCAGGTGGGGCCCCAGGGCATGGCGCACAGGTGTTCCCCATCATGTGCACACACTTCTGTTTTTGATGCCCTGCATGTGCATGCAAGTGCCCTGCATGTGCTTGCAAGTTTGCGCAGTCTCCATGACTGGCCTTTCCAATACGCTATCTTTGTACTTGCCTGCTGGCCCAGTTGCACCTAGCAGGCCCTTAAGCAGCTCTTCACTGTGTGTTAGATCATCGGGTGTCAAGCATTGCATCATGCAGGCGCCTGACTCCCCTTGGGTTGCTGTTTTGTGCAGGGCGGCATGCAGCAGGACATGATGGGCCATGGCCATGCCGATGCCCCCTCCATGCAGATGGTGCCACCTGGCATCATGGGCAACATGGGCAACATGGCGCCAAATGTGAACGTGCCTCCCCTGGCCCCCATTGGCAGCGTCCCGGAGGTGCCCGCAGATGCCGTCAACATCTTGTACGTCGATGGCCTGCCCAATGACTGCACCAAGCGGGAGGTGGCGCACATCTTCAGGCCCTTTGAGGGGTACCAGGTAGGGCTGGAACGCATCTGTGGTTGTACGTGTAGTCCTCACACGGCACCATTACACGCAGGTCTGGGGGTTCACAGCATTATCAGTACTGCACCAGCACTCTGCCAAGTGGTATTGCAGAAAGAGTTTGCGGTGAGGAGTTCAGTACACGGTTGTTGCTGTGATACATGAGAGCACACTCCTTCTGTGCTGTGTCGCATGACAGCGCACCCCTCTGTGCTGTGGCTACGTTCTGGCTGCGCTGGTTGGCGGCCCATGTGTGTGGGGACCTGTACCCACCTATGTGTACCCATGGTGATGCCCCAATGCTGAGCCGTGCCCCCCTTGCCCCTACAGAAAGTGCGGCTGGTGGTGAAGGACTCGAAGAAGATCAAGGGGGAGCAGATCACCATGGCTTTTGTGGACTTCGCCACCCCAGGGAATGCGTATGCAGCCAAGAACGTGCTGGATGTACGTGCCCTACCCTACCACGCCTGCTTGCGTGCTGCTTGCATATTGCTGCACAGGTGTTACCTCTTGGCTTCTTGTCACGCCTCACCGCTATGCTTTTGTGCAGTGTGCTTTGTACTGCTTGTGCCACTCAGTGTTATCTGCCTCCGCCATTTCCACTGTGTTACAACTGGGGACGAACTGACCCTCTCCAATTCTCACACCTCCTGTGCCTTCCCCCCATGCAGGGTTACAACCTGGACGCCGAGGACCCTAATTCAGCCATCCTCAAGATCTCGTACGGCCACCCGCAACGCAACAACGTCTTCGTAAAGCCCCCCAACCGCAGCGCCCTGCACGCCAGCGTCCCGCCGCACATGCAGCCCAAGGTGCACAACGACCGCGTTCCCGATCGGGGCATGCAGGAATCGTCGCGCATGTCGGATCAGCGCCGCCCGCCGCCGCCGGTGCACCGCGACCTGCAGGGGGGACGCGATATGCAGGGGGGACGGGCAATGCAGGGAGGGCGCGATATCCAGGGGGGGCGCGACTTGCAGGGGGGGCGCAACATGCAGGCGCGGGACCCGATGGGGAGGGACATGCAAGGGGCGCCATCCAATCGGCGCATAGGGGGCATGGATCAGGTGCCGCGCACAGGCGGCGGTATGCAGGGCACGCCGGGGGGCAGCCGGTACCGGGATGGTGGCGGCGGTGGGGGCCGGGGCCGCATGTAGGCTGTGACATGGGGATGCTGGGGACAGTTGTTGGGGCATGGGGATGCTGGGGACAGGTGCTGGGGCAAGCTGCGGGGTGTAGGGCATGATTATGCCCTGCTGCTTTTGGTGCGTGACACAAGTTGTGGTTGGTGGGGCTTGGACAAGAAGGAAATTTGTTTCTGTGACCCAAGACGTTGCGGGCTGCTAGTGCCTAAACTAGTTGTGTGCTGTTGTGATGTGGCCTGAATCTCCAACTGAAGCGTACGTTGTTCAAGTTCGTTGAGTGATATCTGGTGCTGTGCCAGCGTGGCTGGCAACGCAGTGCAATGCACCCAGTGACTGTCTGGATGTAGTTTTTGCCAAGCTGGTGCCACTACCACTGGTGCATAGGTAGTTTTTTTGTCCCATTGACAGGCTTACTTGTCCAGCCTCAGAGTCTGTAAACGGTACACGGTGCTTTGCGTGGACACTAGTGAAGCGGCTTGCTCATCGCACCATCATTTCTGCCACTGATCCATTCTTAATAAGAAAGCAGAAAGAAAGAAAGGGGACGCACAAAGGCTGCTCCTATTGCTGAACTCTAATGCCACCAACGATGTGAACAGTTGCCCATCCTGGCTTCCCCACACAGGCTCTGGCGCCCCCTGTTTGCTAGGGTTTCCTTCATGCTTTTAATCCTAAGGAGAAGCCAACCAATTTGTGCCGCTATTGTTTCACCCTGTATTTTACCCAGATATTAAGCCATGGCAAGCTGTTACACTTCTGCAACACGCGTTTGAACGGCCTTTGCTGTGGAGGGGTTGACAGTGTTTGCGTCTTTTGTCCTCACAACCACCACTCGTCCAACAGACGCTGCTACCCACACACCACCCAACATCCCAGTCCCAGCCCCTTGTTTTGTTTTCTCGAGCAAGATGAGCCTCAAGCAGGCCGCTTCGGCCTTGGCCAAACCCAGCACTGCCGACTTCGTGGTCTCGAAGGTGGACTCCCTCGTCAACTGGGCCCGCAAGGGCTCGCTATGGCCAATGACCTTTGGCTTGGCCTGCTGTGCAGTGGAGATGATGCACACGGGCGCAGCACGCTATGACCTGGACAGGTTTGGCATAATCTTCCGGCCCAGCCCCCGCCAGTCCGACGTCATGATCGTGGCGGGGACCCTTACCAACAAGATGGCGCCGGCCCTGAGGAAGGTGTACGACCAGATGCCCGAGCCCCGCTGGGTCATCTCCATGGGCAGCTGCGCCAACGGGGGAGGCTACTACCACTACTCGTACGCCGTGGTCAGGGGGTGCGACAGGATCGTGCCGGTGGACATCTACGTGCCTGGCTGCCCGCCAACTGCAGAGGCGCTGCTGTACGGGCTCCTGCAGCTGCAAAAGAAGATTGGGCGCACCAAGCGGACACAAGTGTGGTTCAACAAGTAGGCTGCTGGGCTACAAGCAGTTCTACGGGGGCAAGGGAGGCTTGGCAGTTGGGTTATGGGACCATCTTGGTGTTGATGCTCCTTGCCAGGCAGCGGATGTATCAAAATTACTTCTTTTGGGGGCTGTGTGGGATGGGGTGCAGCAGAAACTTCCTTTTACGTTCAGCACTGACTGCTGCAAGTCTGGATATTGTACTTGTGGCCAACAAGTTTGCCAGAAGCTATTGTGCTGTATTTCTAGCCTTTTCTGGGCAAAACTCGACTTGGCTCGACCACATGCATCAATATGCATGTGCCTCAATTCCACAGTGAGGACGTTTGTGTGGCAAGGTTCCACATCCGTTTTCACTTGTTTTGCCACATAGCAGTGTGAACAGCATGCATGATCATGTTTGGCATATGCTACATAACAGTTGCAGCTTACTTTGATTGTGGGCTGATTAGTCCGACTAGGGCCTATTGTGGTGTGTGCTGTAATTCGAACCAGCGGCAAGACCGCTCCATTGGGCCTCACGAAGCTCCTGGCGTGGGTTACCAGTACGTGATACGTGGTGTCCCAAGCACAAGGCTGCACATGCCCAACTGCATAGAGCTTGCACGAGGCGCCTGCGACATCAAAGTCCTCCCTGGCAAGGTGTAATACAGAAAACTGCACCCACTTTGCGGCGTTCCACCTGTGAACCACAGCAGCCACTGACGTGCCACACGCCCCACGGCCCACTGGCACTGGTCCAAGGCTTGCAACATACTGCGGACGTTACTCGCACTGCAGACTAGTCCCAACGCCATCACTTGTTACTGACCACCGCTGTGGCTACAAATGCCCTACTAGTGCTGGTAGCCCTGCTGCGTGTTGCCTGCAGGGGCGGGGGCACATAACTGACAGCAACAGGCAACACACACATGGCGCTGCCTCCCGAACTCTGCAGCACCCAAAATCAAGCAGGGTACAGTGCCAAGCAACCCACCACTGACAGAGGGGCATGGCACAATCTCAGCTGTTGCAGAAGATGTAGCCAGCAACTGCTGCCTAGTCTGGTTATAGTGCACACGCCCCAACCCTGCGCCACTCCCCACCACACCCACAGCGCCCAGGTCAGCACCACCACCCTCTGCCAGGGGCAATCCCACCCTATTGTTTCCTGGCCGCCTCCAAACCCTTCCGTAGGCTTTTTGCACCTCTAGCCCAATTACTATAACAGCATTGTCAGTTACTGAACGCTGTTGGTAGGGTCTCCCTTGCTCTCTGGTTCCCATACCCCACCTAAGGGTTTCCCCTCACGCCACCGACATCCCCTGCAGCAGCCTGTTGGGTAGGGTCCCCTTCACTCTCTGGTTCCTTTACCCCAGCTAAGGGTCTTCCCCTCACGCCAGCGGCATCTCCTGCAGCAGCCTGCCCAGGTCCGCCTCCTCCACCGCCCCCAGAAGCTCCAACCTGCCTGCACATGACAGGCTGGTGCGCAGGTATCCCCACACAGCAGCTGCACGCGGGTTGAGCTGCAGCGCGCGCACGTAGTAGCGACAGCTGGCGTCGTAGTTGCCGGTGTTGGCCTGGCTGATGCCCTGTGGTGGGGGGTGGGGGGTGGGGGTGGGGCCTTTGGTGAAGGTACGTTGGTGCAGGTGGCATGGAATATCTTTTGAGTGGGTGGGATGGGTAGGGCCAGGGTGGTGGTGTGGGTGGTAGGCGACGAGGACTGAGGTCAAGGGTTTGTGGTGAGGTACGGCCGCAGGTGCCCCGTTTAGGGTTTATATTTAGGATTTAGGGTGTGTGGTGAGGTTTGGCCTGAGCACGCCCTCAATGCCATGGTGCACATGAATTCAGTACCCTTCCGCACACACACGCCCACACCCACACCCACATGCCCCCGCACCATGTTTGTCCAGGCGCGCATGTAGTTTGGCTTGAGGTCCAGCGCCTTCTGGTAGGCAGAGATGGCCTCGGAGGAGTGGGAGGAGTTGGCAAGGGTGGCGCCTGTGGGGGAGGGGGTGGGAGTGGTTGGAGGGCAGGTGAAGCAAGGGGTGCATGATAGGCGGGAGGAGGAAGGCTGAAAGACATGGGGGAGGGGTTGGCCAAGGGTACACAGCGTCGGAGGGATACGGGGAGCAGGGTTTGGGCAGTGAAGGTGCAGTTGGGGAGTGGGCAGGGACGGAATTGCATGGAAAACGCTTGTGGGGCAAGATAACCGGGGGGTGGGCGGCTAGAGAAACCCTGGATGGTGAATCCCATTGGATGCGGTGCAGTGCCCGGCGCTGCGGCAGGGTAGAAAATTGACCCCTGTGGTCACCCAGTGGCATTGCCACTACCATATGCCAGCAACACAGGATGATGCGGCATTGATCTTCCCCGCCCTCCCATGCAATTCACCCCCGCACGCACCCAGCTTGTTCCATAACGAGTAGTCCTGCGGCCGTATCTGCAGCGCCGCCCTGAATGCCCCCACGGCCCCCTCGTAGTGCCTGGCAAGGTTGTACAGCACGCCCAGCGCGGTGTGGATGTCAGCGTCACCCGGCATGCTGCGCGCGCCCTTCTCAAACAGGCCGATCACCCAAGACAGGCGCTGGCTGGAGTCGGGGGGTCCGGGGCTCTCCTTGGCAATCTGCGGCGGTGGGGGGTGGGTGGGGTGAAAACTTGAAGGAGGGTGGGGTGCAGCACTGTATGGAGCGTGGTGTCGCATGCACACAGCTTTGAGCCCCAACAACATACCTGCATGTACCAGACAACAGGAAATCTAACTATCTGCATGATTCAATATTTAATAATAATAACAATAATAATGATAGAATCTGGTACTGAGAAGGACCGGCGTTGGCATGCATGCATGGTGATAGCGCCTTGACCTCAGCCTGCCTCCCCCCTCCCCACCACCACCCCCCACCTGGCTGAAGGAGGGGTGCATGGCCAGCCAGCCGTGCAGGTAGCGCAGCGCCTCGCCCTGGTCAAGCTCATTCGTGTGGCTCACACCCAGCGCCAGCATGACGTCCAGGTGGTCGGGCGCGGCCGCCAGCGCGCGCGACATGGCGGCGATGGCGGTGGCGTCGTCGTCGTTCTCGGCATGCACCGTGCCCAGCAGGCGCCAGGCCTCGACGTTGCCGGGCTGGCGCTGGGCTTCCGCTTCGAAGGCGAGGACGGCCTCGGAGAGAAGACCCTGGGAGGGTGGGTAGCAAGTTTTGGTTTATGATTCAGGGTTTGTGAAGGAATTACAAAAATCACTAAGGATGCTGAATCTGCAATCCATGAAGGATTTGGATTTAGAGACTCGGCGTGCACGGTGCCCAGCAGGCGCCAGGCCTCGACGTTGCCGAGCTGGCGCTGCGCCTCGGCCTCAAAGGCGGCCCTGGGAGGGATCAGAGGGATCAAGGGTGAGGGGGTGGGTGGGTGGGTTGGACATGGGGGGGTATATGGCTGTGTTGGTGTGTTAAGAGGTTAGGGGTGGCTACCCCATGGTTGCATTAGTACACCTTTGCACAGCGCTCAACACTGCTGTCCCAAAAAAAGGTATTCACAGCGATGATCAAGCCCACTGTAGTACCCACCCAAGCCCACTCCTAGCCAGGACTTCGTACATGGGAATTAGGGTTTTCTTTGCCCTCACCGACTTGAACAGCTCCTTGCCCTTCTCCACGCTGGCCACGTCAGTGAGGATGGAGTTTAGGGTTTAGGGTTTTAGGGCTAAGAGTATTTCCTTGCCCTCACCGACTTGAACAGCTCCTTGCCCTTCTCCACGCTGGCCAGGTCAGTGAGGAAGGGGTTGTTGGGTGCAAAGCGGTACTCGCCGTGCTCTCCAGACAGCAGCGCGGCTGCCCGCTCCATGTCGCCAAAGTACTCCTGCTCCCACTCCGCACCCAGGCCGTCGGCAAAGTGGTCGGAGAACTCCTCAACCCAAGAAGAGTTGCCTGCAGGAGGCATGTTGTTGTTATTCTTATTTATTTATTTATTATTATTTTTACCATCACGAGTGTTCCGGCACAAAAGCCAGACGAGGTGGGGGGCATGTGCATTGCGATTGTGGATTAAGGTAGCGATCACGGCTGTAATTGTGCTTACCCGGGGAGGCAGGCGCAAGGTGGGTGGCCGTGCACACATTGAGCTTTTTATCATTGATCCTTTTCCGCGGGTTGTGATGTATCGATGCATATACACATGTGCAAGGCCACCATTACACACACCGGTGTACAAATCACCAACCAAGTCAGATAAAATTAAAAAAGCCTTTAAGACCCCATTCCCCGATCGGGCATGCCAACGGGGGACCCCACCTTTTGCCTCGGCCATGTACTCCCCTGCCCACCCCCCCTCCGCCGCTGCGCTTGTGCTTGTGCTGGGCCCCGCCTGCCCAAACTCATCCACCCACTGCCGCGCGGTGCTGCTTGACACCCCGTTGTTCTCGAGTATGAGCTCCCCCCGGGACATCTTGGACAGGAATTTGAGGAAATTCGAGCTCTGGAATTTGGGGTCCTTGTTGGCGCTCAGGGTCTCCACCAGCTGGTGGGTTTGGGCTAGCGCTGCCGCATTGGACAGCTGGGTGTCGCGTGCAGCGGCTGAGGTGGATTGGGTGGCTTGGAACTCCTCCGCCCACCCTGGGAAAGGAAAAATGGTTGTCAATTCTTTGCGCAGTCTTTGCTCCCCCAGCAGTATGGCCGGATGCGCAGTCGCCCTTGCCCCTCAGCCCTTAAACACCGCATCATATCGCCACATTCTTTCCAAAAACTTGATACCAGTCCTATGCCCCCCACCAAGTCCTCATCACACCAACGAATCCTCGGACCCTCCCCAAGCAAACACCCCGCACCATTCCGCTGCTGGAACTCCTCCGCCCACGCGCCACCTGGCTGCTGCCGCTGCTGCTGTTGCTGGAACTCCCCTGCCCACCCCTGAGGCCCCGCCTGGTTATGCAGCGACATGCGAGAGAATTCATTGGCCCAGGACCCAGGAGCGGCGTGCGCGGCTGCGGCGCCTGCAGTTGTACATTGTATTGGGATTGTATCTGTAACCCGCACGGTGGGACAACGCTGCGTACAGAATTGAGTGGGCGATGATGGTGCAGGGAGGGGTGCAATGCACGCATGCATGAGCGCCCAAGGTGGCATGGGCACCTGTGGCAGCTGTGAATAGGCCCCAAGGCGAGTTGGGAAGGGGAGGGGCGAGCGGTGATACATGCAATGCAATGCGCGGTGGGGAGTGTGCGGGACAGGGTGATACACATTCGCTCTCTTTACGCATGCAAAATCACAGCGGGGCAGGTATGTGCCTGTGCCTGCGTGCAGCTGTGTGCAGTTAGAATGCTGCCCAGGCAGGGTTTCATCCAGTGCAATCCAGACCCTACTAGGGTTTCCCGCGTGCACCAAACCGTACCTGCCGCCACGTCCTGCGCCACCATTGGTTCCCCCGCCCGACTGGCATTTGCGTACAGCCCCTCCCATTGCGCCTCCGCCCTGGCAGGCAGCTCCGCTGCATTAATGCGCAGAGAGTCCAGGAGCCGCGCCACCTGGCATAACAGGGGATATCATGGAAAAAGTGTAAATAATAGTTTTTCAGATTGACTAGTTTATAGATTTTATATTGTACACCCTTTTGACGAGACGCGCCACCTGGCAAACCATTAGCCAGTTCATCGAAACTACTTTTACAAAGTTTCACAAATGCAAGCAGCCAAGCACCAGATGGGGGGGCGCATCAGCCAAAGGACAGGTGGGCTGGCGGTCGGTACCTGTAATATATTTTTTTAATTTTTCTGACAGGGACTAAACCACCGTCACAGTCACTCTGCAATATTTATACGAATAAGAACAGGAAACAAATCCCAAAGGAAAATTGGGTGTGTCGGAAACCGGCTATTTTTAAAACCAAAACTCCCCACCTGTTGATCTGCAAACTCGTTCCCCTGGTCCGCATACAGGTGCCGCGCCATGATCGTGCCTCGGTCCCTGATGCGACACTTGTCGGCCACTGACAGCTCGACAGGTGGCATCGGGAGGGGCATAAACTGGGCACGTGACGCGCCGCTGTTGAGGAAGGCCTGAAGGGAGGGAGGGAGAAAGGGTGACGGGAATGCATGGGTGGCAAGGCACGGGATGCAAAGGATGGAAGGGACACATGGGCCTATTTGGTTGTAAAATTTTGTTGCTGTCGCTCTGGCTGTCACTGCTCCCGCGCAGTGCACCCCAACCCCTTTCCTTGCCGATTTGGCTGTATTGCTGGAATGCACTTGAGTAATATATTTCACTAGAGGAGGAGACAATTCCTTGAAGCAATATGTGCCCTGAGCACTTGTAACAGCAGCGGGACGAGACATGGGTATACACATGGGAGGGTACTGGTGTGCAGATAAGATGCGCCTGTCCCCATCTCATTGTGCATTCCATGCGTGCTTATGGGAAACCATACCAAGTACCAAGGGAAGGCACTTACATGCAAGAACGGTGCCAGTGGCACCCCCCCCTGCGGCATGTGCGGCGGGCCACCAGGCATGCCTCGCTGGCCCTGGTTGTAGATAGCATCAAACTCCGCAAAGGGCGCGGCGTGTGGTGCATCCAAGCTGTGGAGAAAGTCCTGCACATCCGCTGCGGCGCTGCTGCTGGGGTGCAGCCCCGGGATAGCAGGGAGCTCGCCTGCGGTGCATAGGGTTTAGGGTTTTGAGGACTGCAGCCAGCCTACCTGTGGTGCGTTTGCCAGTAGATGACAAGTGCGTCCTGCCTTGCCTAATTAGACTGGTACATTCAGCAGAGCTTACGGCAAGTACAAGCAAGCAATGGGGAGTGTCGCCTCCTGTCATTGCTGAGCAGAAGCGATACCCACATTGCGGTATCCTGTATATGTGAACACGACGCCACGCGGTGTAACCCTATACCACATTGTGCAAGCAACAAGGGTATCTAAAGTGCTTTTGACAAAGCAAGAAGTGGGGGTGACAGTACCCATTATGCATGCATATACCAAAACGCAGAACCCACCGTGGATTGCGGCATGTGCAGCTTCCTCGATACTCTGTGGCTGTAACGGAGTTGATGCGCTGATAGATGGCCCGGCCCGGTATCCAGGCAGCTGGGGAAAGCGGGGCAGCACACGACACAGCTCAGAAACATTCTAGGGAGCTACATTGTGGGTGTGACAAGCAGGTTTATCACCGTCCAGTACCCCAGGTCATGCGAGAAACATGATACGAGTGGTGTCCTTACCTCCTTTAGTCGGTCGTGGGTTTTGGAGCTCTGTCCCAACAACGCGTTTGCGAAGCTGGCAGCTGCATTGGAGGGGCCAGCCCCGTCTGGCACGGTGCAGGAGTCGCTGCCAGTGACAAAGTCCCGGAGGGCCATCTTGGCAGCACCCTACAGGCTTTGGCCAAACAAGAGCCTTACGAGAGTTTGTGGGTTGTCCTAGGCGAACGCAAACCCGAGGGTACTTGCTTTGTTTATCACGATGAGGTGGTTACCGTGGCCTGGTTGCTGTTCGGCCACCAACAGGCGCGCAAGGCTTTGCCTTTAGTGTACAGTGCTCATAGAGTCGAGAATGTTCTCGCTTCTATACGCTGATTCCTTGCAAACGTTCCACACGCATGCGTTGCAACACTTGGGCCGGCAGGAAAACCCCAATTTGGGGTTTGAGCTGCACCCTCCAAGCACCCTACTAGGCACGAGGCCATGGCCCAGCCGGGCTGCAGCGCTGGGTGGCAGTCACTGATTCTGCCAGCAGTACTCTGCCTCCAATGCACATTCCTTGATTTTGTGTTGGTGGCAACAACGTGCAGCACTTGTTACACCTCCAGCCACGGGAGCAAGCACTCAGTTTGTTGACAAGAACGCACACGGCCACGCAAAATGAACCAGGTGGAGCACTGTGCATCAAGTTGATGAAACGACACCTTGGTACAAACCAACAGGAGCTGGAACTGTGACAAAGTTCAACACAGCCAGTGAGTCGTAGTAAAATGTCACTGTCCCACCCCAAGGCAAGGAGCGCGTCATGATACCGGCCTGAACCGCTGCAACACACCAGGCAGGGCACTGGGGTTCGTGTAAAAAGCGCTGAAAAGCTCCTGCTCAGCCTCCTTGAGGGGCTGCTGCTGTGCAGCGATGGCAGCCAGCCTTTTGTGCTCGGCAACCACCTGCTCCTGCGCCTGTTCCAGCTCCTCCACAGCACACCGCAGCTTCTGCATCGGCCCCGAGAGGACCCCGTTGGTGTACGAGGTGGCGGTGATGGTGCAGCCTTCGTACAGCAGGCTCCTTGCCCGATTGGCTGCCGCACCGAGGGGCTTGAGGTGGTCGCCATCCAGCCTCTCCACTTGCTGCAGGAGGTTGTCATGGGTATCCTGGCTGCTGTCCACCAGGCGTTGGAGACTGGGGCCAAGGGGTGGTGGAACTGATGACGTGTGTTGGGCGGAAGGTGCTTGTTGTGAACGCGTGGCTTCAGGTGCGTCACTCACTTGGTCGTCTGGGAGGGGAGGCGCCAGTTTCCGGAGCAGCTCCAGGAGCTTGAGCGTGCTGGTGGGCTGCAGACTTTCCTTGTGGGTTTGGTAGGCCTCAAGCCGGGCTAGGTGCCTCTCCTCTGCCGTACCCAGGTCAGCTACCACTGCCTGCAGGAGGGATGCCAGCTCCTGCAGTTGGGCTGCCTCCCCGGCGGTGCACATGTCTAGTAGCTGCAGCACTGCTTGGTGCTTGACAAGGGCTGCCAGCTGGTCCCGCTTCAGCTGGAGGGTGTGCTGTGCCTCGTGCAGGCTGTCCTGGTACTGCGCCTTGAGGAGTGTGCACCTGTCCTGCAGCCCAGCCTCGTGCTTGTGTTGGTGAACCTAGCGCAGGTGAGGAAGGGCATTGGTGCTGGTTGGGGCGTAGGTAAAAACAGCGTAGACGCGCCTGTGAAACAGCATATGTCCAGTTTGAGTACCCCAAATTCCACCCCCCACCACACACCTATGCGTCCACCATCTGGCGCGGTCTCCCATTCAGGGTTTAAGGGCTAGGGTTCGCCAGGTGCTGTACCTGCTGTGTCAGCAGCTCCCTCCTCTCAGTGAGGTCCCTGACCTGCTGCTGCAGGCTTTGCTGCTGCAGCAGCAGGCCCTGCCGGCTGATGGAAGCTGAGGAGGCCTCTCCCTGTGAGGCGTGGCGCTGGAGCATGAACAGCTTGGCCTCTTGATAGGCGGTGTCAGCGAGGGCATCAGCATGGCGCTGGAAGCCCACTGCACTTGTGTCGGTTGCTTCGTCCACCTCGCTTTGGAGGCGGTCTGCTTCCCTGGCTAGGGCTTCAGGCTGAGGCTGGGCTTCGGAAGCAGTGGACAGTGCACCCACGTGTGCCTCGTACTGCGTTTTGAACTGCTCCCATGGCTGCACGCACAGGAGCGCTTGGGCGCAGTCCACGCCCACTAGCCGCGACACGCTTTCTGCCAGGTGAGATATGGACTGAAGCTCCGCGTTGACAGCCTGGTCTGCCTCCTCCACTGCACTCTTTGCTGCTGCCAGCCCCTCAGAAGCCATGGTGTCTCAAGAGTTCACATGCATGCAGTGGCAGATGCAAAACCGGCTGTGCGTGCTTGGCGTGTAGGACGAGAAAGGAAACGTGCTCCCAGCACGGGTTGCACAAGGCGAGATAGGAAGGCTGGTTCGTGGGTGCACACACGGGGAGTCCACACTGTTGATCAACATGCATGCATAAACCTGCAACAAGATTGAACGCCCATGTGCAGAGCAGGAGAAGGAGAAACCACTTGATAAACTTCCTTGTTCCTGCTTTGAAAGCGTTTGTACAGCCCAAGTTCGCGTTGATAAACCCAGTATCACAAACCTTCGTTTTATGCCTGTTTATGCGTACATTTTGTTTTTATTCATCAACATTTTGTCCAATACATTTGAATAATGAGAACCAGAACATGCAGTACTCCTCATGCTCCAGTCCCAACTCCACCAGTCACTGGAGTCTGCTTTTTCACCACCTGATCAAGCATATGCCTCTTGTCAGAATTGCTAATCTTCTCCTTGTTTGCAAAAGGGGAGACATCCCATAGCAACGCATAGTGGTGGAACACCATCGCGTTGAAATTCAGCTGTTACAGCGGCCCCCACCACCAGCAGTGACCTGCCCCTTGAGCGCAGCATTCAGTAAATGCAAATATTGCAGGCAGCAATGCAGTGCCAAAGTTGACCCATGGCTGGGTACATGTAAATATCAAAGAAAACAGCGTTGATACAAGTGTTGACTCTGGCTCGAGCTTCACACAAGGCAGTGAGCAAGGTAACGGTACCGAACAAGGTGATGGAACAATATGCATCACTACCTCCAAGCGCAGGCCTCCAACACTACTTATCAGATACACTTACTACCCGAACCCCAGATGCTAAAGACTCCTACGCACCAAGAATGATCCATAATAATAAGGCGGTTGTTTGTAATCCACGATACCTGCCAGCACTTGTTGAGGAAAAGAGTATCGCAAATAGAGGAACGAACCATGCATGGATAACATGGCATTTCAGCCTGTAAACTCCTAGGCCATATGCTATTCAACCCCAACACTGCCAAGCCCGCCAGTGCAACCTTAAAAGCACCAGCTTGTGTGCCAACAACCCACTCAACCCTGGAGAAAACACCAAACAAAGTCAATTTTGCAGTGCCTACACTTGCCCCACCACTCCCCATTCCCCCCACTCCTTATCCCAATCCACCCGTCAATGGCTCCCACTGTCAGGTGCCGGCGGGCACCGCACCTCCCCCCCAGGCGAGGTGACGCAGGGGCAGGGGCAGTGGTTGCCAGCCGCCACCAGCTGGAAGGTGGTGTGCGTGATGCCCAGCTTGCGCGTGTAGCGGGTGAGGCTAGACAGCACCGCTGTGGCATCCGCATCGGTGGAGATGTTGACGTGCGCCGCCAGGAGGGGGATGCCTGGGGTGAGGGACCACACGTGCAGGTCGTGCAGCCCAGTCACTCCCTCGATCTGCACACACAGCTTAGTTATACTCTTGGCATTGTTGAAGATCAATTTTCTTTTGAACAATTAAACAAATGTTTTCATTTAAATTTTAAGAGTTGTTAATTTGTGCACAATGCAGGGAGGACTCCAGCCACAAGGCATCCACATCCAATGACGTAGACAGCCGCTACCATGCCCGCCATCCATGCCACCACCAGACCAATCAGCAGCACATGCACAGCCACACATTCCCACCATGGCTCCCCTTGGGCACGCAACTCGCGGCATCCCCCACCCAATCATGATCACCCCACCCCCCACCACTTCCACCATGGCCCCCCTGGCGCACCCACCTTGACCATGTCGGCCGCAATCGCCTCAGGGTCCACATGCCGCGGCGCGCGCTCCATGAGCACGTCTGAGATGTCCCGCAGGATGGCGGTGGTGGTGTACATGACCAGCACCGCAAAGAAGAAGGTGCAGATGGGGTCGGCAATGTACCAGCGGGGGTCGTCCTGCGGATGCAAGGTAGAGTCAACAGTTTAGAATTTGGGGTTAAGAGGTTAGGGGAGGCACATGCGCAGTCAGCAAAATGCGAGCAGGAGTCATCCTGCATGTGTGTGAGCAGGGAGGGGAATGGGAGCAGCACCATCGCAGGGCCCAGGAATGCAGGATAACTCCTCCTCGCATTGCATGTGATGCACATGGCTGCATTGGTGCAATTATTGCCCAGACATGTGCACACTAACTTCAAATGAGCATTGCCCAGTAGTGAGCACACTGGCCCAGCAGGCGCACCTGGTTCCACCAGATGAGCAGGCCCGCCACCACCACCCCCATGCTCTGCACCAGGTCGCCAATCACGTGCAGCACCGCGCCCTGCAGGTTCATATTGTGGTCGTGCCCATGCCCACCATGCCCGTGACCATGCTCATGCCCATGGCTGTGACTGTGTCCTTCCCCGTAGTCGTGGCTGTGCCCTTCCCCCCCTGCATGGCTGTGACCGTTGGGGGTCGCGACAACACCCTCCGCACTCGCGCTGATCCCGGCAGCCGCATCGCTGTGCCCATGCCCGTGGCTGTGGCTGTGGCTGTGGCCACACTCTGCATCGTGGCTGTGCGCCGGGTGGTCGTGGCTGTGGCCGTGTGCGCCGTGGCTGTGGTCGTGGCCGCTCTTTGAGGAGTGGGAGGAGGTGTCTGGTTCAGGCGCCGCGATGGCCAGCGCTGAGGTGCAGGGGCTGGCGCCCTCCTCGTGGCCGTGCCCCCCGTGGCTGTGCCCGTGGTGGCCCAGGGTGAAGAAGAGGACCACGTTCACGCCCACAGCTGCCAGGCCCAGGATGGTCATCACTGCACACCAGGGACACTGTAAGCCGCCAGGACAAAGGCCCATGATCGGGCCGCACCCCACTGGTTTGCCACGCGTCAAATATGCCCCGCCAGTGTGCCATGCACCAATATGGCCCGTTAGCAGTGTGCAGCCAGCTGCTGTATGAACACAGTGCACAGCAGGCATACAGGAAATTAAGTCTGCTTCAACGTAATACAAGGCACTAGCAGCGTGAGTTTGGGATGAGTGTAGGGATGGGCGTGCAACGCACCTTTGCCGTTGACATATACTGGTGACATCACTCTATCCACTGCCTCAAACACCAGCACACCAGTTACCAGCCACACCGTGAGCACCGATGCAAGCGCCCCAAGAACTTCCACCCGGTGATACCTGCAGTAGTAGTCACACCAATATGACGGCCCCCAACATGGTGGAGCAACGCTGAACTGGTGTGATAGTTTTAGCAGGTGGCCATTGCAGAGACTTACCCGTATGAAAAAGAATTATGGCTCTTCTTCGCGGCATACAACCCAGCGAAGACAGAGACAGCAAAGCCGCTGACATCAGCCAAGAGGTGCGCCGCATCAGCCATGATGGCCAGGCTGTGCGCAATAAAACCTCCCACCACCTCCACGATCATGAATACGAAACATAGCCCCAGCGCAAAAATCAGCTTCCTTTGCACCTGTATGGCAAAGGTATACCAGTTCACAGTGTGAACTTTTCACCCACAGCCAGGGGGTGGTTGCAACACTCCAGTAAGTGCTGTCTGGGCGCACGGCCGTTCTTACCGTGTTGTGCTTTTCCTCGGACCTTTGCAAGCCCTCAGACAAGAAGCAAGAGTTGTTTCTTGGCCCTAGGTCTGCACCAGACAGCAAATACAAAAACGCATCAGTCACGTGGAGCCATGTGCAGGTGGAAGGCCTGAAAAACACACACAGCCAATCTGCCACGCACCCAAAACAAAGTGTGATAGACGGCGAGGTGAAGGGCTCGGGACCTCCAACAGTGGCGCTGTTGCTGTGTCCCCAGGTTGAGCCATGGCGATGTCACTGGGCGTTCAAAACGGAAGCACCTGGCTGCGTGGTCTTGGGGACAACAGATGCAAGAAGTGGGCAATACTTCAATACAAATATTGATAAACCTCGCTTGCTACTGGTTCTCTTCACTCAAAGCTGCGGGTACTACCACTGTAAAAACCACTACCACATCACCGCCAAGAAGAGGGGGCCATGGCAGACTACACGAAGCTGCAGGAGTCGCCCACAATACCCAGCAAGTGCATCTTTAAGTTCAAGCCTTTTGAGCCCTTTCTGTAGCGCCTCCTCAGTTATAAACGACTAGAGGGTGCATGCACTGGGCCTGTAGATACTGAAACGAAACGAGGGGAGACCTGTGCATAAAATAATGTGGGTTGTGCAAACAGGTGCCTGCCTCTACCTTAACGTGGGTTGCTATAGCAGTTGCTGGACACAAAACGGGTTAGATCTCGTGCAGCTCGTCCAGCCGCTGTCGGATCGTGTCGTGTCGGCACCAGTTGTACCGCCTACACTGTCGCAACTTGACTCTGTGGAATTTCAAACCTTGTACCCAACTGATGTGTACTCCAGGCAGTGTCAACTTTGTTTCACCCGTTATGGTGTCCCCTCAACAGGCTGCAGCTTAGTGGATCGTATTAAGCATAACGTTGCTCGGCCCGATCGGTCACAGCTAGGGGGGTGGCCAAACTTGAGCAACCATGCTGGCTACTGCTGGCCAGGTTGCCTGTCTCATCGCTTTCGGTGTGGCCAGCTTCTTGTGGGCGTGGGCAGAGGTCTTCAGCAAAACTTGCAAGGGTCGCCGCAAGAGCAGCGACGTCATCAGCGAAGAGGCTGACGCGCTGCTGACAGTGGAGAATGGCAAGGACACAGATCATGTCAAGGTTGCAGCACCTGACGTACCGCTGTCCTACGTCAACAACGAGTTCTTCAAGTGCCTGAAGCTGGACAACAAGGCGTTGTTTGATGCCAAGCCCACGTTGCGGTCCATCGTGGAGTTTGGGTTCCTCATGCTGTGGTTCTATGTGGCCGATCGCACAGAGGTGTTCCAGGAGGGGCCCAAGAGCTACAGCAGGGACCTGCTCACCTTCCTGTACACACTCCTGACAGCAGTGGCGTTTGGCGTTTCCCTAAAGAAGTCACGGACCTCAAGCTTGTTGAACCGGGACCAAACAGAGGAGTGGAAGGGGTGGATGCAGGTACAGTGGTGTAGCTAGGTGGTTGACAGTACAAGGTTGTGATGCTTCACCCACTTGCAACCCACCCCTACCATATGCTGACTAAGCTTCTAACTTGCAGGTTCTGTTCCTGCTGTACCACTACTTTGAGGCCAAGGAGATATACAACGCGATCCGCGTGTTCATTGCAGCCTACGTGTGGATGACAGGCTATGGCAACTTCCACTACTACTACAAGACCGGGGACTTCAGCATCGGCCGGTTTGGGCAGATGATGTGGCGGCTGAACTTCCTGGTGTTCTTCGCCTGCGTCATCCTGCAGAACAGCTACATGCTCTACTACATCTGCCCCATGCACACCTTGTACACCGTCCTGGTCTACGCGAGCCTGGGCATCGGCAACCAGTACAACAAGAGCAGATTCGGCGTGCTGTGCAAGATCATTGGCTCCCTGGTGGTGGTCTTTGTGTGCTGGGACATCAAGGCGGTGTTCTACACCATCTGGGGGCCATTTGCCTTCCTCATGGGCTACACAGACCCCAGGAAGCCTGACGGGGACTCCCTGCACGAGTGGTACTTCAGGTCCTCGCTGGACCGCTACGTGTGGATCCACGGCATGCTGTGCGCCTTCCTCCACCCCTACTGCGACAAGGCGCTGCAGTGGGTTGGCAACGCCCCCATCAGGACCAAGGCCTTGATCAAGACGCTCATCATCACGCTGTGCCTCACAGCGGGCTACCTGTGGGTGGAGTATGTGTTCCTGCTCCCCAAGCTGGAGTACAACCAGCTGCACCCATACACATCGTGGATCCCCATCACCCTGTGGATCATCCTGCGGAACATCCTCCCGGAGATGCGGTCCTACTCCCTGGGACTGTACGGCTGGCTGGGGATCATCACGCTGGAGACCTACATCGGCCAGTTCCACATATGGATGAGGACCGACATCCCAGATGGCCAGCCCAAGTCCCTGCTCACACTCGTCCCTGGCTACCCGCTGCTCAACTTCTTCTTGACAACAGCCATCTACGTGGTGGTGTCACGGCGGTTGTTCACCATCACCAACGACCTGAAGACCGCGTTTGTGCCCCACGACAACAACAAGATGCTGCTGAGGAACACAATCATGATGATCGGGGTTGCAGCGGGGCTCTTTTTCTTGTCAGCCGCATTGCTCAATGTCTATGTTGCCGTATAGGCTAAAACTTTGGAAGCATTGTGCAGCCTGCAAGTACAGAATACAGACCACCAAGCCAACTGACCGTTGACATTGCCAGCCAGCTAGTCTTTTTGTACTTGATGCTCCTTGAGGACTTTGTTTCTATCTATTACTCCTCATCGATATGGCGTGTTCATGTGGTGACCCCTCCTTTGCCATGCAAATCGTGCATGCAGTCTGAAATAATTCCTTATGAGAATTCGTATCAGGAAATTAAATCCCAGCCTGGAATCTGATTTTATAGCATTATGATGGTAAAAAATAAATGCACTGTCAGTGATCACTGCCAGGCTGGCGCACAGAGTCTGGCCTGGGCCAATTGCATCGTTGAGCGAGATGTAAGCCTTAGGCGCCATGGCCTAGGCTCTCACTGAGCAGCTATTTTTTGTTTATAACATAGGACCCGCAGCAAGTACCGGCCGTCGGAGATGGGCGGCACTGGCGCGCGATACCTTCCTCAGCTGCTGCAGGCCTGCTAGTTGCTCATTCAGATTGGTTGCAATAATTGTACTATATAAAATGATATCATTAATTTTGTACAACTTGTTCACCTTGCTTATCTGGCCAAGGCGCCGTCACAGTGACAGGTTACTGGCAATGTGGCAGGACAAAAAGAAAGAAAAAAGGTCCTTTCTGGAAGGGGACGCACAGCAATGCTATCTGATGCGGAGTTACACATGTACATGTAGGCCGTAGCATCGTGGCAGGCCAGGGAACGCGGGAAAAGCTAAGCAAATGACACCATTGTGAACGAAACAGAAAGAGAACCACAGATCTGGCATGATCATGTGCACTCAGAAGTGCACAGCCTGGTAGACAACGGTATCCAACCGCCCTACCCACTGCCACTCCCACAGCGCTACTGGCCTAGTAACACTGAATCATGGCAGGCCGAACAACACCAGTGTGACATCTTGCACTGCACTGAAGTCAGGAAACGCATTGTATACAAATATTGTACAAAAGAGAGGGACTGGTCATTAAGCACTGAGATAGGCAGGCACGCGCAGTGGTAGCAGCTGTTGCAACAGGATAGAACCACAAGGCTCCCAGCAGCAACACCATGTAGCATACCCAAAGCTACAGGGGAAAAGCAAAAGTCTGTGCGCAAAGCAATAGGTACTTGGACAAGCAGACAAGTACATAGCACTCAAGGCTGTCACAGAGCTGGCAGACGCAAGTGCACACCCTGCTGCTTTCACCCGCCCAGGTACAGGCGCTGTCGCCGCACAATTTCCTTGCGGCAGATGGGGCACCTGCTGAGCCGCCTGCTGCACCTGCGGCACATGCACGCGTGGCCGCAGGGGATGACCACCACCTGCACGGGGCGGCACATGCACACGCTGCAGTCCACCGCAGTCAGCAGCCCATCCCCCTCCTCCCGCGCCTCCTCATCCTCCTTGGCGCCCTCCTCCTTGTCAAGGGGGTGCTCGCCTTCGGGCAGGGGAGGGGGGCTGCGCAGCCCCGATGGCGGCTGCACCTCCTGGATCTCGTCATCACTGCCGCTGTCAACCTCTGTTTCCTCCCCGTCGGACACGTGTCCCTCAATCGCGTGTGATTCTGCCCCGGTCGGCGCTGGCCCGCTGCCCATGGCCTGCACCCATGCCACTTGCAATGATTAGCATGGAAATATGAGAGCTCCATGCATTCTGCAGAGTCTGACACCATGCATTAAGCTGACGCTTGCCACGCGATGTGTTGGGCAAAGACAGCTTGATGTGGTCGCAGATGCTGTGATCGCCAAGGGGAACCAAAACTCCATTTGCCACCACAATGTATAGAAGCATAAGTAGCATCGATACAACCAAGTGTGATGCAGGTTGTCACATTCAAGTTTAGTCCAGGAGGTAATACGTCCTTGGTGTGAAATAAAGTATGCAGGGTGGTAATGGGGCTGTGCATACATGCTGTGCCACATTATTCGTGTCCTTGATTTGCTTTCCTTTCTTTTCAAGGTGGTGGAAACATAGCATGGTGCAGAATCCATCAGCGCCAATTTCACAGCAACAAGCAGGCGACCGGCTTAGCGCACCTCCTGATACGCCACCCCATGCCGCACCGTCCCCTCCACCACAGCAGCACCGCCTGGCCCTGGAGCAACAGCAGCCTCTGCATTGGGTGGGCTCAGGGTAGGGCCCCGCCGAGGCATCTCATATTGTAACCCTGCACCAGCGACCAGGGAGTCAGCCACCTTACCAGATAGAATGGTAAGCGTGGGGCATGCATGATGGACTTGTGCATCCACAGCCCACATACTGGCCTTCCTCCAGCAGCTCTGAGTGTGACTTTGGGCGGCGTGTTTTGGCGCAAGTGCAATCAGGTGCCATGTGCTATGAGTATCCATACGGCGGCACTCCTTGGCGATGTGGGTGTGGGTGCATCTTGACAAATTGGCATATGAGCAATGCATGCAGATGAATCCAGCAGCAAGACTCCATACAGTACACAGGGCATGTGTAACACACGTCATTGCCATTTTGCATATAGATTAATTTATATAACCTTTCCTGCTCTTCTGAATTGTACTCGCATTTGCAATGGTACATTTAGAAGCACATGTGATCCTGGACTTGACCACAGGAGGGCCTCACCTGCCGGCTCATCATCCGCATTGCATTCATCTTCATCATCAGTCGTGTCCTCGCTACCCACACTGCCCTCGTCACCGTCAATCCGCAGCAGCAGCGGCTCAGTCAGCTGCTGGCCCTCGTTGTCAGCTGAAACAAAGGCAAACCAACACACGATCAGCAGGCAAAGACCAACCACTAGCAATTAAAACAAATGCAGAGGTATGGTACCATGGAAAGCATGAGCGCCCTTATTGCAAGCATGATTGCGGCCGCATGCGGAAGTACTAGGTGGGTGCAAAGCGCATGCAGGTGGGTCCATGCACTCTTCAGAACAAGCATGTTTGCCCACAGCGGTATTTTGCATCCGCATCGCATGTTGTCAACCACACCCTGCAAGACAAATGTGGTGAGGCTTCCCAAGAGGATTGGACGCCTCCTGCCCGCAACTGACCCCATTGCCTCCACTGACAGGCCCTGCTGCCATGACCGCCCAGGCATAAAGAGGTGCGCTGCAGGCTGCGCATGCTCTTACCTATGATGTTGTCGCGGTAGATGCGCATGATCCGCCCAACGATGAACAGCAGCAGGCAGAGCGTGGCGGTTGATGCCAGGATGATGAGGGACAGCAGCCACTGGGGAAGGGTGTCGTTGCCGCCGCCATCCTGGCACACACACAGCGAGGAGTGGGTGCCGCTGGCAATGGTGATCTCACATGCTGCTAAGGATGTAGTTGTTTTACGGTTATACATGGTGTACGGCCTGCCCAACGCAGAGCAGGTATGCAAGCTGTGCAGACTGACCGATATCTGGCTGTACTGTTGGACCACATACATCTAAACTACCCACAGGCTTGAGGCGACGCATGGTGACTAATCGGCAAACATAGTGGAATTTGGCCGGGGGACAATGCAAGGTGCGGCATTTCGCGGCGGTGCAGTACTCCACTGCGTCTCCTCCAATCATGCACTAGTGTCAGGCCCTAAACCCTAAACCTGTGGTTCCAACCCTGAACCCTAAACCCTACCTTCTGCGAGCAGTCCGAGCCCAGCCAGCCATCAAAGCACTGGCAATCGCCCATGTGGCAGTAGCCGTTGCCGTGGCAGTTGTTCAGGCCCAGGCAGGTTTGCACAGGGGGCAGCTTTGGGGGAAGGCAGATCTTGCAACACTGGGCTGGAGCCACAGGCACCAGGGAACCGCCCCGGCCGACCCTAAACAAACAATACGACACCAGTTGAATTATCGGACTCAAGGAAGGGGCCTGCAGCAGCTGGTGCTGCAACCAGGTTTACTTGGATAAGCAATGTACGTACAAGGGGTGTAAAGATCCTCCTAGAGTGCCTCCCTACCTGAACTGGCTGAAGCCATACAGGACGCGGTGCGTGCTGGTGCCCCCGCAGTTGACATCCCTGGACATCACGCAGTCGCACCGCTCCAGCTGTACCGCATCGCCGGAAGCAAGCAGCAGGGATGGCGTGCAGCAGTCCACCGCCTCCACTGGATAGTACTTGTCCAGGGTTGCGCTGACCGCCAGCGCGTCTGAAAACCCTTGGACCATGTTGCCCCCTGAAAACTCGCAGTGCAGCTTTTGGGGCAGTGGGTTTATGGATGGGTGGCAGCCGTAGCTGAGCAGCGCTATGGGCTTGTTATCTGCGCCCACAACCTCTGCCAGTGGGGGTGGGAGCTCGGCTGGCAAGCAGGGGCGGCAGCAAATGGCGTGGGACAAGGGGACCAATCCCCCTCCTGTCAGCTGCAAAGCAACAAAGGGCAGTCAACGTGCTGTTAGAAAAATGAGGGGCTAGAGGTGCCACCATAGCAACAGCAAGGACAGGGAGTGTCAGAAGCGATAGATGTCTTACCCAGGAGCCCACATACTCGAAGGAAGATACAAACCAGCCCTCCTTGTCGCAGGAGAGGCCGTTGGGAGGGCCGTTCCCCCTCTCACACTCGCACAACCGCAGTTGCACCAAACCTGTATCACCTGTTGAAAGCACACCAGCATGATAAGAGCAATTCCGTGATAAGGAGGGGTTGGCAGGCAGCAGGGTTTGTCAAGCAGGGTGGCATGCAGTTTTCCCACACTTACCAACATCTGTTGTGTCGTAGATTTGGGAGCTGTTCCCAGAGCCTGCCTGGCCCGTGGACTGAACACCATGAACCCCTGTTGGTATAGCTGTATTGGGTATCCAGGCTTTTCCTGGCCGAGTTTGTGGAATTGCCCCCAACACGCTGGACACTGCTAGGGAAGCTACCAAGCAAAAAAGAGAGGCAACGCGTGCTGAAGGCGGCATGGTTGCAGCAGTGGTTTCTAGTCACAGCTCCTCCAGTACGTTTTGTGTGACAGATAGCCAACCTTTTGCAGCGGAAGGTAAAACCGCAACGTTTGAGCTGTGTGGTGGAACAGGCGTCCCTATCTTTTAATGTAAGCGAGTGAAGGAAGTCCAACGCCTACATCTGGCTGGTATACTACAATCCAAAGCAACTTGCAAGGGTTGCACAACAGGCGAACCCCGATTCACCCGGAGCACACCCGGGTGTGGGGATTCCCACCAATCCCTTGTCACCGAGATGGGGGTTATTCCAGCGATAAAGTTCCGCTGACACAAGCTGGTTGTAGAAATACGTCAAAGTCACAATTGACAGCACAAGTTCTGGGGCGCATAGCAAGGTTGTGTCCAATTTTAGGCGTTCTTCGACATGGAAAACCTGAAGGCCACCGGCCGCCCCTGTAGGTGGAGCCCACCTTTTAACTTGGCGGCATCCTGGCAGCACTTTTCTAGCCACAGATGGCTCCATTCTCGACAGTTTGTACCGAAGCTGGCTTCCTTTCTCACTCAACGCTGCTGTTGCATTCCACACGTTGTCTCTTCGTGCGCATTACTGTACGGTGGCCACCGGCATCGTTTTTCTGGGCACCACGCAATACGGCTGCTGGTAACGTGACTCTTTTGGGACTATCAGAGCTGCTAGTTGTTTATTCTAAAACCTAGTTAGGTGTCCCTGGCTACACACTTAAGCGGTATCGCTTGTCAGCTCCTATCTGTTGCTCGCGGAGTCTGGGTTGCCTTGTGGTGACAACACCGCCACATAACCTCAGTGGAAACACACAACCTTTGCAATGCATACGTCAGCAGTCAGGGGAGTTGGGAGCTCACAAGCAGCCTCAAGCAGTCGCAGGCTCCTGCATGGGCCAAGTGGGCGATGGACTGGCCAGTCAGTGGTGCAAAGGGTAGGTAACAACAATGCATGCATGCGTGGTGCCTGCTCCCTCCTGTAATCAGTATCCACGTATAACGTATGACCGTCACTTTGTAGTAGGTTGTACCGGAATATGCAAGGTACTGCACAACCTGAGCACCAGCGCACCCCATCAGCGCACTCCCATGCCTTGGCATGCCTGACCAGTGGCATGGCTCACCAGTGGTGTTTTATTGTGCAGGGTGCTCCCAAGCCCCTCCACGGAGCGTGGAGCAGGGTGCAGCAGCGTGCAGCAGCTGTGGAGAGTGCCGCGTATGTTGACGAGGACGACGACGACGAGGGGATTGTACGCCCCTAGCCCAACCCTACAGAACCCTAAGCCAGTACGCCATGCTCACCCCCTCAGCGCACACCGCCCTCATGCCCACGTCCACACTACGACCTACACAAACCATAGTAACCAGAAGCATGGCCCATTCAGCGGAGCTGCACGTGGTTTTAACTGTGGCGCCCACTATGCACAGCTGACCGCCACCATGGCCCCACCCCAACTGGAGGCAGGCGCCCCCCTGCTCACCTTGCCCCACCCCCCTCCCACACAGGAGCTCCCGGTACGTTTCAACATCGACGAAGAATCCCTCGCAGAAGACAGCGGCCCCGACGTGGACCGCGAGTTTGCCATCGCCCTGGCCAAGGTGGCTGACGAAACCAAAGGGGAGGAAATCATGGTGCTCGACGTGGCCCCCCTGGTGTACTGGACCAGCTACATGGTGTTTGTCAGCGTGTTCTCACGGCCCCAGCTGCTGGCCATGCTTGCCAGGATGGGCAAGGAAGCCGCGGAGCGGTGGGACAGGACGGCCATGGGCACCTCCCCTGGGAAGTGAGTGGGACACCCTCAAAACCCTAAACCCTAAACCCTAGCAGTTCACGCTTCTGTTCGTTGCGAATTCATTCCACTGGGCTGTGGGGCACAGCACTGTGCTGCAGTGCAATTTGCTGCACCGCTTGCATGGCGTTGGTTCGGGGCTTATGCTTTAGGCAGGGCAACGACCAGGATCAGCACCATTGCAGCGCACGATGTGACACCCGCCCTCTGCATGACATTTCAGATGCACCCCTGGCTTTGCTTCTTACATCGCACACACCCTCACACTGTAAATTGCAGCTGCATAATCCACCACAGTGACCCTGCCCGACACTTGGCGACGCACAAAAACACCAATCCAAGCACACATCCACGGATCTGCACAAACCGGAACCCGTCACATCGCACGCCTTTTCAATCCTATGCAGCACAGCACGCAGCGCCCCACTCACGTGCCTTGTCCCACTTCTGCAGGGGTGTGTGGGAGTGCCTGGATTTCGGCGGCGTGATTGTGCACGTTCTGACAGCGGAGCAGCGCGAGTACTACGACATTGAGGGCTTCTACGCCACAGCAGAGGAGGTTGACCTGCCCTTCCTCAAGCAGGACAAGGAGGTGGGCTGGACAAGCAAGTTCTGAGGCGGTGGCTGGTGGCTGGGATTGGCCAGCGCTGACTGGGGATCAGCTGGAGAAGCAAGTTCTGAGGCGGTGGATGGTGGTTGGGGTTGCCCAGCGCTGACTGCGATCAGCTGGACAAGCAAGTATCAAGGCAGCGGATGGTGGCTGGGGTTGCGCCATGCGATGACAAGCTGATGGGGGCGGGTTGTGTTGCAAGTTTTGAGGCGGCGGCAGGTTGACTGGGATTGGCCTGTGTGATGACTGGGATCAGCTGGCCAATGGTGCCATGTTGACGGGGGTGGGGAGCGTAGCAAGGGTGACTATTTCAGCACGTTCTACAGCAGTGATAGTTCTTGGGATCAACCATTTACGCATGCGCCAGGCCACATGGCCCATGCGCAAGGTTGGGGGTTGGTCATGTCAGCACATGCTGCGGCTTTGGCTGAGGGATCTGCCACCCCAAAGCCAGGGGTGAGTTGGGTGGGTGGGTGGGGATGGTCAACTTAGCATTCAGGGGGGAGGGGGTAGCTTAGCTGTGGACTTGCAGCACATGGAGCTTTGTTTTAGTCTGAGAGGATTTTCATGGAATGAGACATGTAACAAGCCCACAGCCGTGGGTGTGGGTGTGGGGCTCTATATATATTTGCGGCAACTGGTGGCCCACCCTCCCAGGGAGTCTAGGCCCTAAATCAATTGATGTAATGCGATCATTGCAGCGAGTTTAGAGCCAAGTCTTTGGCATGGTGCACCTCGACAAAATGTGCTCCGGGGAGATCATCTGTCCATCATGGGACACAACGTGGTCCTTTGTGACAGTGATTTTGCAGTGTGCAACTGTGCTATTAACACGGTGGCATCACTGTATGCTATTGTAAACAATACGGTACTACTAGTGCTCTTTGAGCTTCAGTGCTGCTTACAGTCAGGCATGGAGCTGCCCAGAGCCTGGCACATGTCAGCCACCACTTGCCGCAGCATGGGCAGCGCCACCTCCTGCGTGCCATTGTAATGCCCCAGCACCGATAAACCACAGCAAGCCCCTCTCAGCTCCACGCGCACTGCATAGGGGCCCAGCGCATGTGCGCTGAATGCTGCGATTGCGACCCGCAACCCCTTCATTGCTTCCCCCACTGCTGCCATAATGGTTGCTGTGGGTGCCATCTGGGGATCAATTCCCACCTTGCCAGGACCATCAGGTGCTGCCGCAAGCGCTTGTCCACCAGCTTCTGAATTCCGCGCTTGGGCACATCTTTGGAGCTGAGCCAGGCGTTCTGAACCACTGGTAGGTGTTTGGGCAGCTGGCTGTGGACCAGCCGATTTCCAAGTAGCTGGACCATGACCCCCAATATGTTGACTCGGTGCCAAGTGCACCTCCAGGAGCAGCATGGGGGCGGCCTTCTCCACAGCCAGTCGGTGCCAGCAGGCAGAAACCACCACCCCACTGCCACTGCCAGGATCCTCGCCGTCCCTTCCTTCACACTCCAGCCCTGGTATTAAATCTTGGCTCCCCGCCGATGCTGTGCCGCAGGAGCATGTGCATGTGCACAGCGGGTGGAGGTGGGCGGCATGGGGGTGGCGGTTCTTGCGCCCATGCGGGGTTGCGCTGCTGCTGGGCTCTGCTGCTTGCAGCCGCTCCACCTGCCAAAAATGGACAGGTCATGAGAGGGAATTATTGAAAGGGAATGGGCGACACATAGCTGGTGGGCACATGCACGCACCTGAGTATACAGGAGCCTATGGCAATGCTGGCACTAGTACATATGACATAGGAACACATCACTGCACAACATGCACATGGACGGGTCAGCTCACCTGCGCGTGTAATATCGGCATCTCGCCACCCAATACACCCTCCACACATGCGCAGTACTCCTCCAAGCCAGGCTCCTCCCCCCCAGCCTGGTCATTGCCGTCCCCAGGTTGTTCTACTGCATACTCCCCTGGCGCCAGCAGGATTTCCACCACCAGGGGGGCGCAGCACGATAAATAAAACCCTTGGGGTACAGAGCCCTGCAGAACCAGCTGCAGGCGGAGGGTAAACCCTCTCAAGGGTTCCGGCACCGCCCCGTCACCTGCTGAAACCCCAGGCTGTGTCCGCGGTGCATTCTGACATGGAACGGTAGCCTGTGCTGTCCCATTGCCTGCGCAAACCCTAGACTGTGGCTGTGGAGCGGTTTGATCTGCAGGTGTAACTCCCCCCCCAGCTGGCTGTAATTTTGCGACCGAGTGCTGCTTGGCATACTGTAGTAGCCGCAGCATGCGGCGCGCCAGCTTGATGTGGTTTCTGTGTAGGGTTTCTGACAGCTTGGCGAGGTGGCCCTCTAGGGTTTTCTTTCCCATGCGCCTTGGCCCCAGCACGTGATGCACCCACCAGCTGGCGCATGTGCCTGCAGGGGGGGTCACATGATCAAGGCAAATGAACAAGTGGTCAACATGGAATCTCACTGGTACTAACAAATATGATGATGCAATCAGTACAGACTAATCCCCAAAAAAAGAAAAGAATGCCAGTATTATATATATATTTAACTCATATATGATCTTGCTTGAATGGACAAAATTCCCAATAATTCAAGGCCAAAAAGCCATATGTTCGCAAGTCACCTTCCAGTGGCCAGGCCAGTGGGCAGCTCCCCCCTGGCTGCACCACCTGACCCCCGCCCTTCTGGAGGCACATGAAGTGCTTGCGCGCAGGGTTGCTGTGCGGCAGGGCCACGCAGGTGGCTGAGGTGGCAAATCCACAGCGCCGGGCGGACTGGAGCAGGGTCTGGCCTTGCTGGGAGTCTGCACGGGCGGGACGGAAGGGTGGGGCTGGCGATGTGTGCAATCGCGTGGGGGCACACCTTCACCGGCGGAGGAGTAAGCACCTTATAAACACACCTTCACCGGAGGAGGTGTTTTACAACATGCGCATAAGGGGTGCTGGAAGTGCCTTGCTGTTGTTGTTTATTATTGTATTGTGATTGTAATTGTATATGATCACCCAATTGACAATCAATTGGCCACCGAGCACCACTTGCAGCCCTACTTACGACTGCCGTGCACACTCTGCACGCACCCCACCTTCCATGTACAGCTGCAGCACTGCCAGCTGGCAAGGCACCAGGCAGCTGTGCAGGCAGCTGAAGAAGGCATCCGGCGCATCAGCCCTGGCATGGTGCGTGAGCCACTGTATGGCTGAGATGCTGACTGCGGCGTCAAACGCCCCCTGCCTGACCGGCAGGCCCTGGCCAAAGTCGCATTGCACAAAGTCGCAGTACTGCACATGGGTGGTTAACAGTGCGTTGGCAACATGCCTGAGGTCATCTGGCTTAACTAGTACCGCATGTAGTGCCACTAGTGACACAGGTCCACTACGCAGTAAAGACTAGTGATTGGACATTTACACCCTAAAGACGAATCGGATGCCAGTGGTCACACAGGATGCAGCAGTGCATGCGCATCATCTGGTCGCATACTCACATACACACCAATGCGCACCACACTTGCCTGCCTCATGCCCGTGTCTTGCCTGGCGATCTGCAGCATGTCAGCGCTCACATCCATGCACAGCGCGTGGCAGCGTCTGGCGGCAAGCACCTGCGAGCTGAGGCCTGAGCCACAGCCCAGATCCAGCACCAGTCGATGGTCCACCTGTGGGAATGGCCGGTGGGGGTTGTCGGGGCAGGAATTTCAAACAAAATGGTTTTGAAAAACAAATAATTGCAGGGGTTTTGCTGCGCCCGAGTGCCAGTGTTTTGCTTGTGGTGCTAAGGTGCCGTTGTTACTACCGATAAACCCCTTGCACCCGGGACTGCCGCACCCTTGTGAGGTACACATATGGCCCAAGGGTGCAGTTGCGTGGGCATACATCTCATCAACAGCAGCCATCACACACAATCCTGGACCCTCACCTGGCCTCCCAGCAGCTCCAGTGCACACTCGGTGAGCTCCTGCTGCACTTTGGTCACGTGGGCGTTGTCAGTGTAGCGCTGCGCCTCATCCGTGCCATAGTACTGGGCTGCCTCCTTGCTGCGCTCGGGCCTGGTACCAGCGGCCCGCATCGAACCCGAGACCGCTGGCTAATGTCTGCCTGTCTATTACTGGATACTCTCTGCCTGCCTGAGGTGTTGTTGTTGCGTGGGGTGGTTGGGTTGGGTGGGGCTGATAGGGCCAGTTAGAAGGCACGGGCAGCTGGCTTGTATGCCTGCTGTGTTGTGTGACTGCAGATGGTGAAGAGGTAAGGAGTGGAGTGACGGCAAGAGTAGTGAACGGAGTCGAACACGGGTCACTTCAAGGGTAGTGGGGCATGCATGCATAAACCGAGTTTGCATGCATGCACAAACTGGCGCATATGCGCTTTGTTGCAGCTGCACAGCTGGGGTAAACAGTGTGCAGACGACGCGAACTACATCTTTAAACCACTGCCAATCGGCTTTAGCAAAGGTGTTTGTCACACATACTAAAGTTGAATGTTGGCAAGCAAACTCAAGTTCCTGCTGGGCATTCTAGCAACCCTTTAACAACTTTTGAAGTACTTATTCCGGTTATTTTGACAACCCACTAAACCTTTCGGTGTGATAATTTATCTCAAAGGTGGATTGGGCGGTTTCCAGTACGGTTACTTGTCGGTTGTTGGCAAACCTTACACCTGTAAGTTTCAGCCTAGGTGTTTGCAACTTGGTCCGTTTCACTCCCTACAATAAGCACCTTGAAACCTAATTCGGTAAAGCATAGGCGTACTCCAGACCTGCAACGAACCCACAGCGGACGGCGATGGAGTGACACTGCTTAAACAGTGATGCATGCATGCACATTTTATATGCATGCTTGTGCACCCACACTGGCTGTTGCTTCTTGATTGAGCCTCCCGTGCTATGAACACGACCTGGTAACCATGTCTGTACAATCTTGTATCCGCACCACCAACGTCAAGGGCTTGCTGACCGCGCTCAACGCCATCAAGAGCGGCACAAAGCAGGTATGTAACAAGATGCACACACTGCTCTGTTGGGACTGCGACTGCACTGGCTCAACGTTTGCATTCTCGATGTGCGGCACATAATTTAGACAAACTGGGTTGTGTAGATCCTGGCAATACAAGAAAAGCATTTTTCACCATACTGACATTTGGTGCATTGGGGTGTTTTTTTGCTGCAGCACTGCACCGTTGTGCTTGGAGCAGATGGCCTGTCCATCAAGTGGGAGGACGACTCCAAGAGCATGCAGTCCTCGGTGTTCCTGAGGCCAGAGGTGAGGTTGAAGCACCCTGTAGGGTACCCTTACTGTACCCAGGCTGTGGACGACCTTGGCAGCTGAAGCCATACTATGTATCTTTTGGGGCACTGCCCAGAAGGACCTTTTGCATCGACTTCAGGGTGTATTTAAGAACAGCTGCATGGGCATCCTTCAAGGCATGCACGACAAATGGTAATAAATAGTCCTACTCTTTCCTTACCTTTCGCACTGTTCAACAACACCCTTGGCCACTATGGGCTGCAGTCACTCAGCGAGTTTGATATAAAAGAATCCAAAAGCACCTGCTTGCACAGCCAGATTTGCAGTGGCCCTTGCGCAGCCACAAATGAATTAAAGCACAACCACAACCTCACCTGTGCCCCGCAGCTGTTTTCAGAGTACCACTGCCCGGGGGCTCGCAAGGTGTTTGGCCTCGCGCTGAGCAGCCTGCTGGACACCCTGTCTGTGTTCTCATCTTCCACCCCTGGGGCAGAGCTGGAGCTGAGATACCCGGGGCCAAACAACGAGCTGGCGCTCCAGTGAGTGCATGCGATGGTTTGTGCTGGGTGATTCGTGTGGGGAGCAGGGCTGTTATCCACTTGGCCAAATGTGGGAAATCCGTTCAGAATCTGAGAAGCAAAGAGAAAATCTGATGCCATCCTCATTTCTTTCTGCAAAATCTGGTCCTGAAGTTATGGCCGGGGCATATACCGTCTCGGAGGATTGATCGGGATGCAGGGCCTGTGCTGGTCCCGCAGTAGGCAAGTGCACTCCAGCGTTGTAACCATAACGTAAAACTGCAGACTCCCAACCATCTTGCCTGTGCTCCACCCCCAGGATGCAAGAGGGGAGTGGTGCGAGCCAGGTGTGCGTGTACGCGCGCATAGACAGCATCTCACAGCCCATACCCAGGGACCTGAGCGACTACTGGGAAGACCCTTCATCCTACTTCCTCATGCAAGGTGCGCCCCCTGGGTGTTTGCTGTTGGCCATGTCCTTGTGTGCATATGATCCTCTTCGCATGTGCCCTGTGCTGCTTGCGGTTGGCGCGTGGGACGGATTCGTTCCCCAGGATTCCATGGAGGATTCTCTCCATTATGCATGTTCTCTCATTTAGGTGCTAGGTGTGGGGACATTGTTGATTTAAGCCTGAGCAATGTAGCTGCATGAAAATGCCAATTGTAAATGCATTTGCATGCCAAGTATGGACATGTGACACCTGGCACTGGGTATTGCCTATCCACACTCGAGTTGTTCACTACATCTGACCCCCATTATTATGTGCACATATAATCCATGCCATTTTGCACCACAGGGGCTGTTTTGAAGGAGGCGATTGACGACCTGGATTGGCCCAATGCAAGCGTAACCATCAACGTGCAGCGGGATCCGGCAAAAATCGTGCTCAGCTCACTGGGAATCCCGGGGACCCTCAAGGTAGCTTTACAATATGAAAATCCACCCCATATGCACTGCTGGTGCCAATACTTGTGGCAAGAATAATGCTTGGGGGCAGCACAGCTATACTTTTAATGTGCTTGGTTCCTTTAGCAGCCTAGGCTGTGTAGGTCACAAGGCAACAGCCCAGTCGGGTTGAAAGGTGTGAGTGGATGCCGATTGTAGGCTGGCGATGTGTACAAAGCGGCTCAGTCCATTTGGACTGCTGTTTATCAGCAATAACCCCTTGCTGGAAATGCAAGCTTTTCCATGCAGTGGCTGCATTCTGCCAATGCGGTGTTTGCACTTGTGCAGATCTCCCTGCCCGTGGAGGGCCTGTCTGGCTTCAACTGCGCCCAGCCCCAGCTGGAGCACAGCTACAAGTACAAGCACCTGCAGACTGCGCTCAGCCACATACCGCACCACAAGGAGCCGGCAAACGTGTCAACCAAGGTGGGGAATTAGGCGTTTCCTGTTGACAATCGTGGTGGCAATGCGTGTGTATCAGGGACACACCTTAGGTAGGTACCAAGAAGTATGCCCCTCACCTGGAGACCTTGAGCCTAGATCGTATACGAGACGGTGTGGGGTGCATGGCAGTTTGATGGCAAAGCCCTTCATGAATTTACCCATAGTGCACCATTAGGTGCCTTGGTTTCATGCGTGCCATGCTTTCATGTATGTCAATGGTTCAAGCGCGAGAGCAATGGGACACTCGAGAAAATGCACATGCCTAATTCGCGCTAGTCAATTGCATCACAACACTGGTGATTGCACCCCCACCACGCTTCCGTGCAGGTCACTTTTGACGCGAATGGCATGATGAAGGTGACACACATGATCAACCTGCAATCAGGGGCGGACCAGCACCTGCCAGGACCCGCACCAACCTCCTACCTTGAGTCCCAGGTGTGCTTCCCCCGGATATTGGATCCAAATAGAACTTCGAAGGCTTGGCATTGCGACTCCCCCGAATCCGTTTTCACAGCCCCGTCCTGACTACAGGGCGCAGTAACAGTGCATTTGGACTGGCTGCATGCCCCTAGTTGCATTGGTGCGCATCAAGATGCTCCGCCTAGCTTTGGTATGTTGCCAGGCAGGCTTGAGGCATGCACATGGGCATACAATACCACCACCTCTGTTGCCAGTTTTGGGCAGCACAAGATTGAGGTGGGCTAGGCACAGCCTTGGCAACACATGGACCTGAGATTGCCTCTCCCTTGCCCACAGACGCGTGCCACTGGCAGCGGCAGGGTTGGCGTGGTGCAGTTTATGATTCTACCCCTGGATGATAGCCTGGAGGACGACCCAATGACTGTGCGGTGACACACAACCCCAGCACAAAGTACGCAGTGGTCGCGGTGATGGTCCGCAATACGCGTGCAGTGCTGCGGCTGGTGGTGCACGTCGAGCTTCAATTTTGTGCTGCTATGGTTTTCAAAATGGATTCCAGCAACTATTGTACACATACTGCGTTCATTTTATTTTCTTCTTCTGCAAGATACTTGGCAATGCCTAGGCCTGTCTTGCTTCAGACAACTCCGCAGCGGTTTTTATTCAAACAAGAAGAAAGAAAGAAAGAAAGAAAGAAAGAAAGGAAGGGAACGCACAGAGGCGTAGTTAGGGGGCCACTGGCTCGCACCAGGGCACCACACCAGCCAGAGCGGCTGGTCAAGTATAGGCATCATCATCAATTTCCAGCACCTTGCTTCCAGTGCAATCACACTCTGGTTGCTACACACACCTGCGTGCGGCCACTAGCAATGATTAACACTCAAGTCAACACGTTTAGCCAACCCCACGAAGTCTGCACGTTAGCTAACCAAGGGCCTCGAGTGCACCGTGCACCAGTGGCACTTACAGGCATGCCATTAGTTTACCCTAGGGTTAAGGATTTAGGGTTTGTAAGCAAAATTTGCCCTCAATATTTACGCCGCAAAGCTTTCGGGATAGGCGAGAACTCGCGAGAAGACTATCTTCTAAATAGGGCAAACCGTTGCTCTAGGCAGGCTCTAGGTTGCTCACTGATTGTATCGCTTCGTACCACGGCAAAGGGCTGCCAAGCTGTAGTGAGCTCTGTTTTGGGTGACGCCCCCACTTGCACCAAAACTGCTGCAGCGCGTTTCTCGCCAGGGTTCGTCCTGGTACCTACAGTACTCTGGCTAGGTGACCTTTCACTATGGGGAAGTCTCGACACCACTCTAATAACAAGAAGAATAAGGGCAAGGCCTCTGGGAAGCCCAGGGCTGCAGCAGCCAATCAGCCGGAGTTTCCAAAAGAAGAGATACCCACTCCTGCGGGCAAGGCGTTGGAGGTGCAGCTGATAGCCGAGCCAGATTTCTATGAGAGCTTGGAAGGTCTAGGTATGGCCTGATGTGTGTTGTTATGGATTTGCTGTGAGCTTGTCACCGATATCTGCCGGTGAGTCATGGGCAGATGCCGGCACCGATTCTACTTCATTCCCCCGCAGAAGTGCCAGCCAAGGTGGTTCAGAACGGCAGCGATGGCGGAAGTGATCAAGGGCTGCACTATGTGATGGTGAGCCAAGTCAGAAGTCCTTGCGTTTCACTATGTCTCTATGTGACAACCCACAAGCAAAACCATGTGGCACACCAATATGCATTAGTGGTTGCCTTGTGCACATTGGGTTCATCCCTTGACAAAACATCCCCAGCCAAGGGTTTCAGCGTCTTCCTTACCCGCAGGACAAGTGGACCAGCTTGGCGCCATTGCTAGCCTGGTTTCAGAAAGGGTGTGAGGGGGATCCCAGTGCCCGCCTGGCGTTTTCCACCTTGCTCCCCAAAGAGCGCCGGCGTGATATCCACCTGTAAGTGTACCCTGCAAACAAACTTCAGCTTGCAGAATGTGAAAGCAGTGCAATGCCAGGTGCAAGGCCTCTACTCTTAACACACCCCTCCCCTTGCAGCCTGGCAGAGAGCCTAGGGCTGGCTACCACCAGCAGCGGTATCGGCGACGAGAGGGCAGTGGTAGTCACCAAGCAGGGCTCGGAACCCAAAAAGGTGCGCTACAGCCCTTACATAGTTGCCTCTTTCACCGCAACACCTTGGCTTGACACCTGCGTTTCCCCCTTGTAGCCGGACATCACCCTGAACCAAGAGAAGAAGGCCATCTGCCTGTGGAAGTGGTCCCAGGATGCGGGCCTCAAGGTCAGCCGAGACGAGGCCCTTGAGATGGTGCTCACCAAGAACCTGACACCGCCCGTGGCGCAGCTGTGGGCAGAGAAGGGCGAGCTGGCGCAGCTGGTGGACTACACCTGCGAGGCGATAGGGGCTGGCAACGCTGAGCAAGTACAGGTGAGGCCGACCCGCTGAGACAGCAGACACAATAACAGTGGTAGTGTATAGGGTACAGGGTCTACTGAGCTGGCAGAAGTACCTCCTGGTACTGGTGTTCTTGTGACGACAACTGCTGACCCTATGCTAGGGTCTGGTTTACCCTATGCCGGGGTTACCTATGGTTCCACCGTGTTGATAGTTTTTTCCTGCCAGATTGAGGTCCTGCTCTGTCAGGTTAGCACATGTTGCCCTGAACTTACCTACCCCCGTTTGTTCCTGCAGGCTGTGCTTGAGCAGAACCCGCACTTCAAGGGCGATGAGCTCGACACGCTGACGGGGATCTCACCCCTGCACCTGGCAGCCAAGCTTGGCAATGTGGAGATCCTGCAGATCTTTTTGAAGGCAGGGGCCAACGTGGAGGTGCCAAACAAGTTTGGCCAAACGCCGCTGCAGGTGTGTATGGGCTTCGGGAGGTCGGTGCATTTTTCACCAGTTTGTCAAACCGTGCCAGGGAGAACCTGCATTGCGTTCCAGCAGCATTTGCATCTGGATTCAAGTGGGGTGCTCCTCCAAGGCAGGGTGCTCATCTTTCTTCCAAGGGGGCTATCCAGGGTGTGCTCTGTTCAAATCAACTCGCCAGGTCTCGATATAGCAAGTGCCCTAAAACTTCAAACCCTGATGTGTAAACCCTAAAATCCCAAACCCATACTTCCCTGTCGCCTCACTGGGGTCTGCACGCCAAGCTCATGTTCATTCCATTGCGGTGCAGTTCAGCCGGAAGTTTGAGCAGTGCAACGTGGAGGGCGTGCTGCTGCAAGGCGGCGCCCACGACCCAGAAAAGGACCACATGCCAGTCATCGTCCCCGCCGAGCCAGCTGGCGAGGAGCCACCTAGCGCACAGGCTAGCACCAGTGCCAGCGCCAGCGCTGCTCCTCCCCATGTCCCCGCCAGTCCTGCTGTTGTGCCCATTTCTTCACCTAGCCAGCCAGCCCCCGCTGCCCAGCATGCCGAGGCAGACGCCCTGTCCGACGGGCACATCGAGCGCGCATCTGTGCTGTCCATCTGCGGCTCATCAACCATCCCCTGCGCCTCGGAGCTGTCTGCCAAGGACTTTGACAATGCCTCAGTCTGCTCGTATTCTGTGGACTTCTCCCAGGGGGACCCAGATGAGGTGGAGCATCCCCACGGGGGCGATGCGCCCATCCCGGGGACGTCCTCCACCATCCCAGAAGTGGATGAAACCCCCGAGGCGCTGGACGAGGAGGCGCATGGCGGGAGCAGCAGCAGCAGCGCGAGTGGGTCGGCCCCCGCGGCCAGCCTCACGCATGAGATGCTGAATGGCGGGGAGATGTCATCCGTGCCGGACTTCAGGCCCGCTAATGGTCACCGGGCGGCGCCTGCATCGGACCCCTTGCCCATCCCCGTGGACCGCACCTCTGTCATGTCAGTGGATGGCTCAGAGTACCCAAAGTCGCTGTCGGGCTTCTCGGTGCTGAGTGCGGATGGCGGCGGGGCGCACTCGCCGCCACCCACGCCCGCCATGGATGGCGAGGGCATGTCAGGGCATGTGTCGGTGAGCGATGCCTTCCCGCCAGACGCGCCGAGTGACGCGCCGCGGTTGGGGGTAGCGTCGGCCAGCCAGCCCATGAGTGGGGCGATCAGCGAAGCGGATGAGGAGGAGCGGGAGGAGGAAAGGGCTGAGATTGAGCCAGCAGCGGATGAGGAAAGTGGGGCCCAACCGGCAGCAGCAGCAGTTCCTCTTCCTCATGGTGGCGTTGCTGAGGTCAAGGATGGGCCAGCGGTTGGGTCAATCCTGGATTCGCTGCCATTGGAGAGCTTGTTTGGGGAATCGGGTGCCAAGGATGTGAGGGAGTGGACTGCTGCAAACAGCGCCTTGGTTGCGTCGGGGCTGGCAGTGGGGGCGGGTGTCTGTGTGGCTGGGCTGCTGCTGCTGGGCTCGCGGCGCAGGTGATCTGGGGATGGGTGGGTGGTTTGCGAATGGATGCAAGAAGGGCATATGGTGGGTGGCGTGACGGAGGAGCCACTCTGCTCCTGGGCCACTGTTGCAGTGGCTGTTTGGTGTTTATGGGTTGGGGATGCATTGGGTTGTATTGGTCATTGCGGCGCGCACGGGTGGTGTTGAGCAGTTGAAGCATAGCGAGCGGGTTCAAGCCAATGCTGCCTGTGTATATGCAGGGTGGTGATTGTGCCGTGGGTTGTGAATGGGCAGGGGATTGTGCTGTGAAAACTGCACCTGCTGGCGTGCACTGGTTGGCATTGTTGTGAGTTTTAGCGATAGGAGGAGAGTGCAGCCATAATACACTTTGACCTGGCAATTCCATAAGGACTAAGTTGCAGCGTGATTAGACTGGACCTTGGAGTTCATGCGGTGTTGTAACACAAGTCTTGGCTTTTACTAGCTTTTACTAGAGTGCGCCCACCCTGACTGACAAAAACAGGCAATGGCGCATGTAGTAACCTGCCGTAGGGCTATCACTAAGGTGGGTGCGTTCTTGGGCGTTCAGCCGGTGCACGTTTGCCACAACTTCTTAGAGTAAATTTGGCAGAATGTATGCATGCCAGGATTTTTGCCAGATGGCCGTCTTCCCCCCTTGGAGAGAATTCCCGCCATTCGAGCAGCGGAAGTCGAGTCGCCCTTCCGGAGCGTATAAACCTCCAAAAACGCAGCATCCATGCCCCTCTTCCCACCAACAGTTGTGAACTTCAGCGGGGTTGAAGGCTTTCGGGGCAACGGTGTGAGGCACAAACTGCTGGAAGTTGCTGTAGTGGCTGATTGACCTTTGGCAGAGCCCGCGGGATTCGAGAGCAAAGCTCGGTGAGTGGCCTATATGGCGAACCTCACCCTCACAGACCTGTTTTGGCGGTGAAAGGATATCTAATAGCTTCAAAGTTCTCAGTGAAGCGCTGGTGAACGTGGCTGCCAGCAGCAGTGGCGGTGGCGAGGTGGAATTGCAACAAACCGTTTTTCTTGGAGGCCCACGTTGACCAGGCCCGAGACTGTTCAGTTGCAGCCTTGTTTACCACTTGCTACTCCAAGACATGGTTTCTGTGGTCAAAAGTTCGCTATTGTACCCGTGCACTGTAAGCTTCCTAGTTTCCGGCGTATCGTAAGCAATCATCCACATCACGCTGGGCATGGCACTGGCGATGTGGCGTCCGTTTGCACCCAATACTAGCTATTTCTTGCCTACCAATTAATCTGCAATAAACAATTGTTCATCAGAATAAACCAACATGGCCTCCTAGGCTTGTCCGCCCACCTCAAACTTGCACCAGTGCCATTCAGTTGCTTGAGAAGGTCCGTGGACGCTGCCCTCCACGTACCAGGGTGAACACCGGTCGTTGCCGCACCTCTTCAGAACCTCTGAACAACACCACGCCCACACATGCATGTTTCAAGTCCCAGCAACCGTCTGCTGCTCTGACGGAATCTGCCTGTTTGTGGTTCAGGTGCCCATCCGTCCAAGATGGCACAAGTCTCCAACGTCCCTGCTGTGGGCTGCACCCCACTTGAGAAGTCTGCATCGTTTGACGAGTTTGTAGACAACCTGCTGTTTGGTCCTGTCAAAGGTGAGCGCCAGCTGGATCACAGGGCCTCTGTGCATCGCATCCATGTGCTTTCTTGGTGGGGACCCCATCATGCCTAGGCGGGCCCCTCAGTGCTGCAAAGGGACTGCTTCCTGCTGTAGCTGTGGTACATTGGCATCAGGTTCAAGCTGCCTCCTTGTGGGTTGCAGACACTCCAGCAAACACTGGGACCTTGCTGGAAGATGCCAAGTGCTACCCTACCATAGATGCAGTCTTCCACGACCTGATTGCCACAAATGGCAAGGATGATGACCCATCAGGGCTCGGCTCGCACGCCAGGCAAAAGAACACTTTTAGCGGGGCGGGGGAGAGCGTGGTAGCCTTGGATCACATTCTGGGGGAGCTGTGTCAAACCAAGACCACCACCCCAGGGTCAGGGACTGACACCTCGTTGCCCGCGGGTGGAAGGACGGCATTGCGCCGCAGCGCCAGGAGGAACGCAACCGTGTCACCGCCAGACGGCAGTATCCTAGGTACTGAAGATGCATTCCATTTGTGCACACCTGCCTGTGCATCCTTCCCCATGACTCCCAGCTTGCAGCAGCACAAACTGGTGCCCTATTGCTCGTTGTGGTAACCCCCACCTCCTTTGCTCTGGCTGGCAACGCGTGACGTCCCACCTTGACACATCACCAGGGTCTGACGAAAAGGCTGCTGATAGCCAGCACTCCATGCGGGGCGCCCACGGTGAGCATCCCAGCAAGTTCCGCAAGACCTTCACAGGCAGGTTGGCGGCAGCCAGTGTGGAGGACCCCCCCAGCTCCACCCACAGCGACTCAGAGGACAGCTTGGATGGGACGGAGCAGAACAAATATGACGAGTACGTTTTGCATCGTGCAGGGTGCAGGGTTGAAACCCACTGAATAGCGGGTAATGGGTGCACATGCCGCCAAAGTATTGTCCTGGCTTGTGCTCCTTCTTGCACCACTAGCCCTGACACTCTTCATCCCATGGTTCCCACCGCTGCTGCCAACAAGCACACATCCCCACAGAGCTGCTTGCATAATCCTTCCTAAATTCACCGCTCAGCCATGTACCATCTGCACCTTCGCCTACAATAAACCCATTGGCCACTGTCCCCGCGCAGCCTGTTAATGGGAGGCACCAGCCTGCACGGCAACATGAACGACGAGCAGCGCAACCTGGCGCTGAAGCGGGCGCGCAACCGCGAGGCCGCCAAGCGCACCCGTGCCAAGCGGCAGCAGGCCATCGTGCGGCTGCAGGCTGAGGTGGCGCGCCTGGTGGAGCAGAATAAGTCCATCAGCAATAAGCTCAAGGACGTGGTGGCACAGGTAGGGTTGGGTGGAAGGTGTGGGTCGAGTGGGGTTGGTAAGAGAGGCACAAGTCTAGTTGCAGACTTCCAGCAATGACGCTATATCAGCATCACCCAGGTATGAGTCTAGTTGCATGCATTCCGATCCCTGCCGTCGTGTGGTAGCACAATCAATCATCCCGCATGAGGAATGGTGATGCACCCCATGTGTCCCTGCCATACCGCCCAGCGGCGCATGGAACTGATTACTACAGCGGCATGCCACATCAAGTTGGGGATGGGTCTGCAGTGAGCAGGGTAGCATGAATTGGTGGGGGCTGGTGGGGACTGTGTGCAGAAATTAGTTAATTAATCATGGACCTGTACCGGCCACAACTTTTGCGCCTGCGCCAAAAGGCCCACCATCTCCACACATGTGCCTCCAACAGCACCTATTCCATCCTATGACATTGACCCGCTTCCCCCCTGTTTCGATCCAAGCGCATCATGCAGACCCTTAACCACTTGCTTTAACCACCTTAAACCACCTGGCACAGGCTGGCCCACTCCTGGTATCAAATTCAAGCAGTTCGTAACCCTATTTCCCCTTGCCCCCAGGCTGACCGCATCACCAAGGAGAACTGCACCCTGAAGCAGGTGCTGGCCAGCGTGCTGCCCCCCGCACAGCCAGGGCAGCGCCAGGTCATCAAGATACATTCTGGCCCCATGCCGCCCCCACAGGCGCCGTCGCACGCCATGGCGCCGCAGGGCATGGTGCTGCAGCACCACTCGCTAGCTCCCGCTGTGCCTGACATGAAGGCGCAGCAGCAACCCAAGCCCTCCACCTCAGGTGCGCGGCGATTGGGATTCTACAGGGACTGTGTCTGGTTTGGAATTCGTGTCCATGGCGATAGGGTTCTAAACATTGTTTTTCTGATGTTAAGAGTCACATGACGGAGAATTGCCTGCTGCCACAAATAAACATATATTCATGTCACCTTGCCCCCACAGGCCTCACCAGCTCCACCATCGCCACCGCCACCGTGCCCGCCTCGCCCGCACGCACGCAAATACCCAGCCAGCCTGGCACACCACAAAAGGTGGCAATCACTTCCAGCCCCATGGCACCCCCAGCTGCCAGTCCCGGGCCCTCAAAATTGGGTCCCCGGATTGGCACCCCCAGCCTGGCGGGGAACGCGCGAATGAAGCTGGTGTTGGAGAAATCCAAGGCCATTTTGGAGGTGAAGGGGTTCCGGCCCCAGCGGGTGGTGGGGGACATGGAGGCTACCAGGATGGCTGCAGCTGCGTTGCATGCATGCAAGGTGGGTGCGGTGTGGAGGGTGTGGATGGGGGCAATCCGGCAGCATGTTGGGTGTGCAATTACATTGCTGTGCCAGGTGAAATGGGGGCATGCTTCTCTGCCTGCAAAATCAAAGGTCTACTTTGATTTGCTGCGAGGAAAAGGCAGGGATGGCATCAGCATGTGCTGACTTGTAGCATGACGTGTGTCATGTCATGCAAAAAATAGCAAAAAAGCAGCTGAGATGTGGAGCTGCTGACTGTCGCACACTTTTCTCATCAACCCCTACCATTGCCAGCTGACTGACGCACCTTGGCAACTTGCAGGGTGATCCAAGTGTGGCGTTGGTCCAGCTCCTCAACATGATCCAGGTGGTATGAGATGATCATGATCACATCTGATGCCATCATCTCACACCAAGCCTTGCTGGCAGAGGCATGCGGGAGAGGAATGTACCAGTGGACTTCTGCAGCTGGGTCGTCGTGAGACCTGAAAGCACTGCTAGTCACCATGCCAGTTTCGGAGACCACCCGACCAACATCAGCCACAGTGCGTCTATGACGTTAGCGATTCCAACCACGCTGAGAGAGCACCCATGTACATCCACAGTGGATTCATGGGAGCGATATTGGCTCCTGGGATTTATGGGAATGGTGGAAAGGTTTTTTGCAGCGTTGTTGAAGCCCTGGTGTTTTGTATTTGTAGTAGGTCGAGACAAATGAATCTGGGCACGTGTTTTAGATTTAATATTTTATGGAACGAACCTTACGCTGCAGTAGCACTAAAGAATGCTAGAGCAGACACCACATCATGCATAAGCAAGGAAGGAAGTGGCATTGCAACACATTCATCCAAATACATAGAGAGCATCAATGCCGTGTTTTGGCAACGGCTAGCAGTGTCATTTCTTGGTAGCGCCTTTGCTGCAGTTGTTGGGCGGGCTTTCTTTTTGTAGCTAGTTCTAGATTGTATTACGTATAGATTGGGTAGAATGCATGGCCCCTTCAAGGGTGGGCACGTCAGTAGGCTGCTCAGGGCATAACGCCACTATCGGTGAACTAGACTACGGGTACATTCTTTACACACAGGGTGGCTGCATGCCAATGGCACTGGTGCACCATTCTGACAGGCTATTCTAGTGACCTCAATATCTTTTCAAGTTGTTGGAGTCTCAGCTGTTTGTGTCGATGTCGCGTACCTTTACAAACCGGTGGTGTCTTTGCACAAAGTTTAAGCATTTCAGTCCCCCGGAAAACCTGCGGCAGGAGTCTCTGCTTGCAGTCACCATGACCGAACCACTACGTGCCCGAGTGCCAGCAAATTTCTGTGCTCTGGAACCCATGGTTGCTCACAGGGCCTGGGAAGGGAGCCCCCATGCAACAGTGCATATTTGGCTACATTGTTGCCAATTGTCAGGAGAATGCAGTCATTGATTGTCTTACAAGGTGAACGTGGTGTCAGCCCAACTACAGCCTGTTCTCTGAACAATTGGAGGTCCCACACCTCCACGCTCACTATTGCACGGCATAAAACAGTAGCAGCTTCAAAGGTACTGTCATATACAGGGCAAAGCTGACATCTTTGTCCACTGCAAGGTTACTGCCGAAACATCAAGCATGTTTTGGGCAAGGTTAATATCGACCCTCAAAATGTGCTGAAATACAGCAGTGAGCTAGAACTGGAATACCTGGCTGTGCAGGTAGAGTGGCCTAAAAGGGCCTGTGAAGTGTTATTACTATGCATCCGTTGCTGGCCAAATAATAGCCAGTGTGAACCAAGCTTAAAACGCGGCATGTGAGCCAAGCGCAGGTTGTCTAGGTGGTGTCATCAGCGAACACCGAGCCAAAGGCGTAGTACTTGTTGACTGCCGCCACCAGCTGTTTGCACACCTCCCGGATGGAGGCGCGCAGGTCCTCAGTCACTGGGTTGGCATCCACCTTCCTGCATGTGGCACCGAGACTCCGTTGAGCACATTATTGAGGTTCAAGACTGGAAGGTGTCAGAGCAAACCTCAGAAAGACCTGACAGTTAGGCCTTATTACCAGAATACTACTGCTAGGGAAAAGCTAGCGGTGGCAGGTCCCTGCCAACAGTGGCACAGCCACCTACTTATACCTAGCTACCATGGCCCCGCTGTCCCTAGAAGACAGCAATTTGCCTAGTTACCTTGTTACCGTGCTATCATTATGATATAGCCAGTGCCCACGTTGCCTAGTTACTGGCTGCATACTGTCAGCTGGTTGGGCTGGCTAGCCACCATACCTGATGACCAAGTTCTTGCCCAGCACCTCTTCCACGTTGCCCTCTTGGACGGGGAAGCCATCTGCCCCACGTCCCACCCACTCCGCCTTTGACGTGTTCTCCTTATCAAACTCGATGCTCAACTCCGTCACAACCTGGCCATCATCGATGAACTGGATCCTGAACCCCCACGCCATTTCTTGGTAGAAGGTGGGTGTGACCTTCATGATGTACCCAAACGTCCTAACGCCGCCCTGCTCAACGTCGATGTAGGCCCAACGCAGCAGCTGGTCGATGAGGTCAGACCTGGGGATGAAGGCTGGGATTTCGGTCTGGGAGATGAGCTTGCCCACCTCAGCCTCCTGGGCTTGGCACACAGGGGTGGTGCGTGCCCTGACTGGCCTGACTGCGCCAGCCCTGAAAGGTCGCACCGCGCCCAAGTGAGAGGAGTGTGTCAACCGCTGTCTGCACACTGTGCTGGGACTGCATTGCCTGGTGTTCAACATGGCTACCCTCATGTTTGCTGGTGCGCGTGTGAGCAACAGAAACGATGGCAGGGAACCAAGCAGGGAACCAGGGTGACCAGTAACAGTAGTTGGCAGTTTGTATGTGACGAGGTGTAGACAAAGAAGAAACAGTAGAGATAATCAGTGGCGAGTCAGTGCATCTATTGCTTGCTGTCACGGTAAAGCTTGTACCTTTTTTTGGCTGCCGCCAGTCTACTCGAATGTCAGCTCCTTTTATGGGCCCTTTTTGAAAAAAAGCAAAAGAACACCACGAACACGTTAAAGTCAACAACACCCATATACACAAATTAATCGCTGCAAAAAGGACAGGTCCAGGGTCTTGACAGCATAACACGGCAGTGGAGAGAGTGCCATGGCATAATTGCTGTGGCATGTCGCCTCATGCCCTATTCATCCCCCATGTGCATCTCTGTGCCTCATAACTACGATCCATTGAACTCAGCCTTGCAAGCTTGCACCCACGGGCGCAGAGCTGCCAACTCCCATCATGGCCATCAGAAGTGATACGAATTGCCTACAAGATGCCTACCAGACTGGCTGCCACATCACTGCTACTACAAAACCACTACCACTTGCGTTTGTAAATCATATACAGGCTGAAGCAGGAAGAGGAGCAATAGCTCCTGAAAAATTTGCAGTGGACAAAACAACCTCCACCCAATTGCGGTTTTTGATACACAAGTAGCAACCAAATGCATAGTCGCCCATCTCTTTGCCACCTGTCCGCCTAGGCACAGCCCCTTGTCATGTGGCGCAACCCTGGGATGCAACAGCCGCCTCCAGGGTCCCCACCCCAGTATACCCCAACAATGCCCTCCAGGCACTGAATTGTGCACGTCACCCAGTCCTCAATATTGTCAACAACGACCCACCCCCTCCTCTCAGTCACTCTGCATCCATTCCTTGGTCAAATCATAGGCCCAGAAAGTCAGCGCGTACTGGGGTACCTGCACCAAGAGGGGAAGGGCTTCTTACGAGTGGGATTTCTGCCAAAATACACCACTAATTATCTACATCGAGTACATACCGGGCGTCCATGCCAAGCAATGGATTGAGTCATACAATGGCGATAAGGTAACGATATATATAAATCACGGCGGGTGCAGTAAGCATATAATAATAATAAAAAATGCACGGCAGCAGTTGCCCAATTTGCCGTGCATAGTGATACATTACAGCACCTGCTTCAGCCATGTGATGAGCAGGCCCCGGTAGAGCGCGCTCACACCCTCCGCGGCGGCGATGCCTGTGATGGCGGCGACGGCGTTGGGGTAGGCCGCGCCCATCATCATCCTGCGGCGCGCCACCTCCAGAGGGAAGGTGGCGGTGGAGGATACCAGGCCGGCCAGGGCCCCAAAGGCGATGGAGCAGTGGTGGGGCACCTCGCGACTGCCGGTGGTCTGCGCAAGGGGCATGCATGAAAAGACGCTCCAATGATTATGTACAAAAGAAACTAATGATGGAGCCATTGCCAAAAGGAAGTAATGGATGGGGGTAAACTATCACGAGGGTTCTATCCAAATGATGAAACTGCATATAATGCTTTTACTATTGCAATCTTTTGCTGAACTTCAAACCACTGGCGAGTCCCATCACTGCACCCACCTTCTTGTATGCGCGCTTCAGCCCATCGTACATGCCCAGGCGGATGGCGGCATAGGGCACCATGCCTACCAAGCTGGCATCCAGGCCCTGCACACCGCGGCGCACACACAGTAAGCGAGCAGCATGCACAAAGCACGCACAAGAGAATAGTGCGCATGAGCGTGATGCATTGCAGCTGTCGTATCGTCAACCTGGTGGCCTCAGCAGCTCGACCCTTGTTGCTTGCTGAAGTGCTGCTAGAACCCAGAAGTGCTATGACCCTCATTGCTCAACTATTCAACCTCGTGGCCCAGCAGGAGCACCTAGTGGACGATGCCAGTACAGCAGCATTGGCATGCCGGTGATCAACTACCGTAACTACCGTACCCCACTTGACAGCAGCACGCCACCAGGTGACCATCTCAATGGTGGGTAAGACAACTAGTGCACCGGCATGGGCACGTTACCTGCGTTTGCTAGGGCAGAGTCCCATGCCATGTCAACATCCGTCGAAGTGCAGTGTGCATCACTGGTCAAAGAGTACAGTTTGGTGACGTCACAGGCGCTATTCATCACATGCATGTGGACGTTCAGGCCTATTGCCATCCCTACAGCAAAGGTTGACACGTACCCTGTAGAAGGACAGCACCCCATCCTGCTTGGCAATCCGCACAAAGGCATCTGTCATGCCCTTGTACACGCCTGGGCTGGCGGCCAGGCGGGTGCGGATGGTCTCCAGGGGGTAGAGGGACAGCATGCTGGTCACGCCTGGGGGGTTTGGGAGTAACAGGGTTGGCAAGGGCAAAGCAGGTTTAGTGGTTGCCTCCGCAGCGTGTTGAGGTGAAGTGTGCTGGTACTGTTTTAAGATCAACACCCGCAGCACAAACTCTGACTGTGCCCCTTGCCCTTGCCATACTCTTGGACTCTGGCCAATCTGAATCACACTGTCATCATGCTGCAAGTTGCAGATCTGTAGGTTTACTGACATGCAGATCTCTGGCGCAGCCATAGTAGCAGCGGCCCTTGCACAAGTTGCGCCCTGCAGCTGTGCATTTGCCACTTTTCACAACCAGTGTTATGCCTACACCATCGGCCACCAGGAGATATGCATGGAGGAACGATAATCCGCAAAGAACGGGATGTGTCCCCATGCACGCCCAATCACCGACATCCTATACCCTTAGGGAGGGTTTCCAAAGGCAAGTACCTGCGGCAGCTCCCGCAAAGAAGGTGGCCACCCCGCCGGGATCCCCAATCCTGCGCCCTTGCGCATCCTTGGGACTCAGCGCAGTCTTGTATGCGTCAAAGGCTGCCAGCTCAATCCCGCGTGAGGGCACCACCCGCACCACGTCAGCCCAGTTGCCAGAGAAGAACCCTAAGGGTCCGGCACGGGCCCAGGTAATGCGCGCGCAATCTGCCGCGGTTTTGGCCTGCGGTGGGCCACAATATCTATTATTGATAAATTTTGGTTTAGGGATCTCTTTGCACCATAAGAAGCAAGACAAGGTGGGTGTAGTGTGCTAATGGGCTCAGTTTCGCAATGGTCAAAATGCCACAGCAACACCTGTACTGATCGGTGTTGATTGATTGCGGGTGTTATTAGTTGTTTCATGCGTGCCGGCCAGATTAGCAGTCTGTCAATCATGCCTTGCGCCAGCCAGCCCTGCCCTGACCCGCATGCCATTTCTCTGCCCACAGGTGTGTACTAGTTCAGAGTCGTGACCTGCATGGTGTGAATCCAAACCCCAACTACGCCGCTCTGCACCACAAACCCTTCACCCTAATCCCACCCACCGTTGACGTCATGATCTGCATGCGTATGTTCTCCAGCGGGGCGGTGGCGGTCTTGCTGATGGCGCCTGCAGGCGAGACAGGGCTCAGTGACAATTGGCATTTAGGCTGTGGTCCCAATTTTCACGACTCCACCGGCATACTGCACAACTACATACTAGCACATGCAGCAACCTACTGAACCATGGTGCAGCGCGTTTGTTGCTCTACGCATACCTGCAAACCCGCCCGCCACCAGCCTGCGAGTGACCTGCGGCCACGCCTGGGTGATGTGCCGCACTCGCTCCCGCACAAGGATCAGCGCCTGCAGCTGCGCATGGGAAGCCTCCGCCAGCTGGGCTTGCCACCCGCCGCGCTCTGCCCTCGCCCTGGTGCCTGGCCTGCTGTGCGTGCTGTGTTGGTGAAGTGTCACAGCTCCCAGGGCTGGTGGGGATAGTGCATTCAAAGCCTGGCGATGGTCCCGTTGAGGGCTGGGTTTTACGCTGGCCGCACCATTTCTGTGTGCTTTGTGTTGCAGCCGCTGTACAAAACCCTTCAAGGGTTTGAGAACACCCTTTGGCTCTTCCACGTTTTCTGCCAAGTCAAAGATTGGGAGGGGTAATTGGCTGCACATGGGGCGCAACTGATCCATGCTGCCAGAGGGCGAGCTCAAGCCCTCTTGAAGAGAGCACCGCTGGCTGAGGAACGCGCTGTGCGGCGCCACATCACATGTGGCAGGGTGGCTTTGTAGGGCAATGCGCTGCGGCATTTTAGAGATTCCTGAATGCTTAATATGCTGTTTTGGCAGCCCTGTGATGAATTCCAGTGACTCTGTAAGGCTGGGGTGTGCTGACTGGGCTTAGTGGGTGCGCCTGGTACTGCGCCCTTGCAGGGCGTGGGAAACTGCGATGTATAGCTATGAGAGCAGCCACAGCAGGAATGACGAAGTTGATATAGCAGACCTGGAGAAGGGGCAACGTGAATATGAATATGCCACCACCCTTGTGTTCAAGTATCTTAAAAGCCTGGTACCCACCTACCCTCAGACAGCACCACTGGATATACCAGTGGTTTTAAAGCTGCTCCAGTACGTACTGCTATTGAGTTAGTTTATCCAGGCGGTTGGCTGACTGCACAGCAACTGGGTCGAATGTCGGGGCTGCGACTGACGCTTGTGGGCTGCTGTGCTGCTTCCTGTGAATAAAAAACGATATGTTGGCATCAAGTTAAGTGCGAAAGTGGGAAAACTAACAGGGACAAGGCAATACACTTCGTATAGAGGTTTTACAACACTTGTTTTGTGGTGGGCGAACGTTGAACGTATGGCATATACGTTTTCAGCGTGTACCCCTCACAGGACCATGCACCCAACTCACCCAGCAAAGCCATATGTGAAGAAAACAAACTTTGCAGCCCAGACTCGCTGTTCGACTGTGTGAAAGCTGCATGAAAGTGCACCTTTTCTACAGTCCTACAGCCCCAGCGCGCAAATAAACCCGAACTATATGCTGCTGGTCGATTTTCGTGGTGGTATTTCCATGGACTGTTGTCTCCCCTTCTCCTTCAATTGATCACCCCCCTGGTCCCAGGGACTGTTGACACATCCAAAAATTGCTACACAGTCTAACCAAAATTGCTGACCTAGTCAAACAAAGATGCACCACTACAATCAAGGTCCTGTTAGCTGGCTGCGCGGTGGCATCATCAGCCATGCCATCATGGAAACCATCATTGTCAGTTATGGGTATGTGGCGCAACGGCCGCCAAAGGGTGCCATTATAAACGGCAGCAGCAGGCCGCTGGTAGGGCAATGGCTCAAATCTGGAGGCACCCTTGTAATGCGTCAGGACAGTGCACTCAGCTGGGCAGTGCAGGGCTACCGCCATTCGGGCACACTAGATAAAACCTGGAACGGTTCCAGGGTTACCCTAGTCTAGTTCTAAGAACCCAGGATGATTTCCAGAGTCGTGATTCAAGCTATCAGGGTGGTCAGGGCACACGTCATGGGCAGTGTCCTGTCCCCAACCCTCATCTGAGCAACATGATATTGTGCATGCAAACGATGTGCCCTTGCATGGCGCTAAATGGTACCACCCCAGTGGATGCGTATGATTCAGATGGGGTCACCTTATTGGCTACATGACTATGCGTACGGTCCGAGCACTAGTGCCCCCGTAGCATGGCCGCACGTGAGCGGTCAACCCTACGTCATGGTGTGCACACGTCATTAAGATGCCATTGAGTTGCAGCCGTCACATCCCATTGGCTCACTGCAGCAGCTCATCAGTGCACTAAACGATTACACATCATGCAGCCTCTTCTTGAACAGGCATAATCAACTCAGGTAAAGGAAACGACTTCGAAATTGAAAGGACTGGCCCATCTGTCCAAGATGTCCCCTACCAGCTGAATCAAGCAGCGAGTCTTGAACTAGAGGAGTGTGCAGGCTGTTGAGCACCGCTACCTTGCTGCGCCACATGTGTATTGCAAGCCGATTTGTGCTTGCCATTTGCCCCACTTTGGTTTGAAGCCAACTACACACTGCGTTTGCAAATATGGCAATGCGTATGGCATACTTATTGACAGAAACAAAGCAGACATGTCAACAACACCTAGCAGACCATGTCCAGACGACGTCACGCTCAAACACAGGGTGTATCAAAGGCTGGCCATTAGTACACTTCCTTGAATCCTCCTCATGCCTGCAGTAGTAAGAAATGGCATCTCACACTCGCGCACGCTGCCTGCACGGAGACCAGCCAGGAGCTCCCTTGCATATCCACGTGACAACCCCACTTCTGCAGTCTGCCGCACACATGGACCAGGCCCAGGCAGCTGCATGTGCGGTACCCCGGGACTAACTGTCTGTGTCATATTTATTGAACTTTACGCAGCCACCACCACCAGTATGCACAGCTGCCAAATTCAGTCCACTGCTGCCTCCCAAGCATTGTAAGCTCCTGCTGCTTGCTTCTGGCCTGGTGGTCAATGCTGCCATGCAAGACCTGCACAGTGGCCGCACGCCCCTCACTGAGCCATGCCCATGCATCCTGCTCAACCTCAATGGCCCGTGTGTCCCTCAACTTATCTAGCAATGTACATAAGATTTTGAGGAATGCACTATAAAATTATGAGAACCACATCAGCAGGGCTTTCTCAAAGGAGATTTTGAGGAATGCACTCTAAAATTATGAGAACCACGCAACGGGCCTTTTAACCAACTTCAGCAATGAATTTGTTATCTTGTTGATTAGGTTTCTACATGCGATCCACAAATACGCCAGTCTTATGTTGCGTAATTTAGCACAGACGATGTCAGCGCAGAGAGGGTACGGGCAGCGCCAGGATAGGGTTGGTTGGCGCAAGGCATGCAGATCTGACGGAAGGGTCTCTACTACACGGTGCACACGCTGCTCTGTGGCCTGGCTCTGGCAGCAATACTACAGCTCCTCGAACGCAACCACCCATTGCCCCATGCAGGTTGCTGCGATGGTCTCAGGCTGACAGTAGGGCTAACCCCTGAAGGCTACTGCACCTATGCTGTGGCGCCGCCTTGTGAAGGTACCACTGCCAAGCCTATCAGTACCTTGTGCCACCTCTCGCGGTAGGCCTTATGCACGGCCGATAGCAATATCCCCCGATATATAGTGTATGTAAAACATACTTGCAGCAAGCAATTACAAAGCTTAGGCTACGCTTTGGAGCAGGATTGGCATCCCCACCTGTAAAGATGACCCTACAAGGGCTCCCACCCCTCACAAGATGCTGCATCCCGTCCCGCCCCCTCCCTCCGCATCATGCTTCTCCTGTGTGGGGGCTTTGCAGGTGCAGCGCTGCTCCACCGGGACATCCGCCAGGGCCTGCGCAGACAGGTGGCAACAGCTGAGACGCGTACCCTTGGCAATAATAGGCAAGGTGCAAGGCGGCATGTGCAACCTGGCCTGGCCGCCTATGCATTACGTTGACAGGTGACGCTGGACAGAAAAGGCAGTTGTTCCTCTTCACGTGAGGTGCGCCTGTGTGGGAGCTGGGCATGGCTGGGGATGAGGGGCAGTTGCACTGTGGCTGCAGTAAGTGCAGGACAGGGATGCAATTCGGCAGTATGCTGCAAACGCCCCCCCACCCTATCAGATGAATAGGGCACGAGCCACATGCATGGGCGTCGCACTGGACTAGAAAAGTAGACAGCTGCGCAGCGGGCATGGGTGCCTGTGCACATGCAGCTTTATTGGTGCAACCACCGTGCATGCATATGCTGCTTGGGCAGCAACGCTTGGAATACATGACAGCAACCGTGGCAAGGCCAGTGCCATGCTTCTTTCACACACACACACTCTGCTCTGGATATGCATGCATATGAGCAACAGGTTGGCCAGAAGATAAGGGTGCGGGTACGTACAGTGTCGATATGCTTCCCACAGCCTTTCCATGTTGGTTTGTGACAAGTGGCACACGTAGCCTTGTAGCACATAGTGCAGCTATTTGCGGTGTGGGGTGATGTTTGAAGGGAACTGTGCACGTACGGCCAGCCTGTTACAACCGGAAAAGGTTGCAGTGCTGATGACAACGAGAAGTAACGTGGTCCGGCACGAAAACCAACCCTCAAGCGTGTCTACGTGTATGGTAAGACGATCCCATAGAACTTCTAGGCAAGCGGCCCGCTTAGGCTTAGCCAGCTGAATAGACAGTTAGGGTTTCTTGGGAACTAGGGTTGTGGCACAGTGCCATGCAAAGTCACTTGTATCGGATACCTATGCAAAAGCTCTTCACAGGGGACAGCAGCTCGAGCTCAATTCTTCAGCTCTTCCTTTTCTAATAGCCTTGGGGGCGGTGATATCCAGATAGAACTAGTCAAACATCCAACTTTTGTCCCCACACATGGCACATGTTGCAGCACTGTTGTGGGTGCACGTAGTTACAGCAAGTGGGCGCCGGATGTGCTTGTCCCTGGCTCACCTGTGCCACGGTGACTGGCCTGACGTGTGCAAGGTAGCCCTATCTGTGCAAGCTCTGGTTGTCGGAGCAAAAAACAGCTGTCGTGTACGCAAGCGGGTGATTAGAATGACGCCTTGTCAAAACCTACTATTGCGCTAATCCTTTTACGCAGCATTGCGTCATCCAGGGCCATTTCCGGCCTACGCCAGCACCTTATGGACCATTTTGGGCAAAACTTGGTCCCAATATGGGCGTCCGATCAGTTGCTAATCAGATTTGGTACGCACGATCAGTACCAGTGGCCTTAAGAATTTGACAAGTTAGTCATGATGATAGTACTGCCGCGCTAATCCTTATCAGCATTGTTTGCCGACGTAGGCATGCCGTCAGGTGTCGACAACATATTTATCGTCGTTTTTGGTTTTTGAAAGCAGACAACCTGCCCCAAACGGACGCATGGTTTTCCCTTGCTCCTGTGTCACACAACCTTACAGCGAAACCAAGTGTACGCTACCCTTTGTAGTCCCCTGCAGACTGTGCGAGGCAACACCCAGTAGACGTCACCAGCAGGCACCTTGTGGGGCACCCAACAACCAGCACCCAGCACCCCAGCAAACCAGTCAACGTCTACTTGCAAAGTGCCCGAGGCGAGCCGTTCAAATTGTTCTCCTCTTCCTCGTCTGAGACGGTAAGCCACCCGCGAGAACCCTTCGTCCCGCCCAGGAAACCTCTGTGGGGCACCCAGCGGCCAGATATGTGCTCCACTGTACATATCTGCAGTGGTTGCTGATCCCCTGCCAATCAACCTGCCTCGTGGCCCGCATATATGCTGCTGTGACTCTCCGGAACTCTGGGTGTTTTGTGTCCTTTGCGCGTAGCTTGGATGTCCATCAACGTGGCTGCATATGCGGACTACCTGCACGCGCAGCTTCGCTGCACCGTCCTCCCGCATTGTCGTTGCCTAAAACCCGCCCAAAAAGCAGCGACCATGTGTTACACTCGCTCCTTTTAGCTGACCAATTGTACCTGTGCCCGCGTTACTACACATCGTGGTGGTGTTGCGTCACTTGCAACCTTGCCTGTGCTCACGTCGGCATCGCCTGCAGGGTGACGCCAGGACCTCTTAGGACCGCCTGTGTCCGTATGTCGGGACTGACTGACTCCGGCGTGTCTGCACCTCAAGTTCCACCGAGGATACGCACTGCGGCCGAAGTCCTTGACGAGAAGCCTCTGCAAGTACGTGCATGCCTCCGTTGCGCAGGTCGATGGGTGCCATGTTGCGGGCTGGCACTGACCTGGATTACGTTGGGCTAGGGGCGGTGGGCTAGGGGCCAATTTGCGCACTGTTGCCTGCTGATGTTTGGGTACTGCGTGCACACACAGTGCGCACAAACCCTAGGCACAGTTTGTGTCAACCTGGGTGTGTGCCATGCGTGGCATTGATTGTGCCACCGACAGGAAGGGCAACCCGGGGTTAACAAGACAAAACCTTGCTGCAGGGTTTGGGCAGGAGCGCAGATCTCTATAACCTGCAGAACAGCAACTTCGCGTCTTTTCCAGGTTCGTACCTCAAACCAATCTTTGTTGGATGTCATCTGCTTGCCTCGTCTTCCTCGTCGAAGTGCACGACGCTGGTGGTCGAACCACTTCGAAGACGCTCGGGCGTCCCCTCCTAACTGGAACCTGTGTGTGCCTGCAGAAGAAACCCGCCAGGCACTGGCAAACGCGTACCAAACATCCAGCCTGCTGTCCAGCGAAGCCAACTTCCAGTTTGAGGGCATAGACCCCTTCCTCCACGGCCAACCCAACCAGGCCCAGCAGCAGTCCAACAACGAGCGCGTGCTCCGCACAGTGTGCTACAAAGACCCCGCCAGTGGGCTCCCCACCGCCAGCTTCAGGAGCTTCATCAACAACCAGCCAGACACGCGCACCATCACCACCAACATTGCTGGCAACAACATGCAGCAGCACTCGAGGGCCAGCAGGCAGCAGACCTACAAGGAGGAGGAGGAGGATATACTGGACGAGGGCAGCGACTCTGAGAGCGACGAGGAGGACAACGATGACGACGTGTACAGCATGGAGGAGAGTGGGCTCAGCAGCAGGAAGCGGGGAGCTGGGGGGCTGGGCTCGCCCAACCAGGCCAGGTCTGCGCCACCTCAGATGGGGGGCAAGGACAAAGGCAAGAAGAAGGTTGGGAGGCCCATAGCCTACAACGGGGACCCCAACGACCCCCGCCTAACTGAGGACGAGAGGAGGCGCATCAAGAGGTACCTAGCAACCTGCTGGCTATCGACTTGACCTGCTGTGTGACAGGACCATGCACTCTGCCTGTTGCTGTGCACTCAGAGCTGTTGCTAGGTACTGACCGCTGTTGCGCTGTCCACCGCAGGCGGATTGCCAACCGCGAATCTGCCAGGCGTGTCCGCCAGAAGCGCCAGGAGCTGATGGACGACTGCTCTGGTCGGGTGAGTCGTGCAGCCACCACCCTCCAGTCACAAACCTGCCTGCTTTGTTGTCTGCCGTGGCTCGCAGCTTGCAACCCGCCTGCATTGGTGCCCACTCATAGTAGCCAGAGTCTAGCAAACTTCAGCTTTTGCAGCCCAAAAGTGATTCTTTCCTCCTGTGCGTGCAGCTCCAGCTGTTGACCCAGCAAAACCAGAGGCTGGTGGCGTACGTGTCCACACTTGAGAACCAGAAGAACCTGCTCTTCTCTCAGCTGGCCACGCTCCGGGAACGGCTGAGCCTCTTCAACTCTGAGAACGTGCGGCTCAATAGCGAGAATAACACCCTGCGCGGCGTTCTGGAGGTACGGTTATGTAACGCAGCGAAATGGGAGGCTGTCCATATCCGAATTACCATCTGTTATATTCGTCACATGTTAGCTGAGCCCAGTTTTAGTACCTGCAACTAGAACTGGAGCTTCACATCCACATGGGTTGGCTGTGACTAACGCATGTGCCTTGCTTCCTTGCAGGGACAGAACACCAAGAACGGCATGGAGCAGGGGATGTCCGGCCTGACCGCAGCTGAGATGCTGCAGGGCAGGGGGGGGCACTCCCAGAGCAGTGGCGCAATGAAAGGTGTGTGCCGCAGTACCAAGGGGTCTAGAGCGGTGGAGGCTGCTGTGCATTCTTGCTGTCAACACGCCACACAGTGTTGCCGCCTGTTGACAAAGGGTTTCCGCATCACCCTTGTGCTCTTGAACTGGAACTAACAACTGCTCCCCTTATCTTTGCAGGCAACTCTGGGCAGCCCAGCGGCATGGACTCTGCCAGCTACCAGCAGATGCTGTCTGGGCACAACAACCACCACTCTGCCAACGGCCTCAGCGGCATGTCAGGACACAGCAGCCGTGAGCTGAGTGAGAACATCATGGGCTTTGGCCAAGAGCTGCTCCAGGTGGGTCTAGTGGCTGTATACTCAACGCCTTTGGCTGAAATGGTGTGCTATTGGTATCTGTGTGGCACTAGTTATCTCAGTACCCCAAGGTATTTGTCGTACATATGGCACTGCTGGGCCCGGGCGGCAGTTTGGCATCGGTTGTTTGTTGCCTGCACAGCCTACCTGCCGTCAGTGCGCCGCGTGTGAACCCTGGTTAATTGTTTTCCAGGCCAGCCGGAACGACATGCAGCTTGCCAGCCGCATGCAAGCCCACATGGATGGCCCAAGAGACGCCCACTTTCCCAACTCCTTCCTGTACTGAGCGGCAGCAGGAGTTGCTGTTGACTGTGGCCCCGAAGAGCACGTGCCTAGAAGTCCATTCCACACGCGCCTCCAAGACTGCATTGATGGTAACAGGTATTTTATACCCTGTTGCAGGCAGCAAAGAAGGACTCTCTCCTGTGCGAGTACTCACCCACCTTGCTTGGGAGGCTGTATTCTGAGCTTAGCTCCAACGACACGTAGGTTGTTGAAGGGGGCTATCACCTGTTGGAACTACTTCCTGTGTGCGCAGTGGGAGCCAGGCAGTTTCCCTGCCAGATTGCAGTGTTTTGATTTATCATTGACTGTGGGCGCCTTGCCCAGCTAGATGCCACTGCTGGCAGCCCCCTTTTTTTAATTGCTGGTCCAACTCAATAAACTTTGTGTTGGATTTCGGACGGGGGTTCATAACTCTCTTTCAACGTTGAAGCTACTTATCTCTGTGTAGTTCTTTTTTCCAGGGTCTTTGTTGTCTAGCAATTGAACTACCACACATAGGGTACCGGGGATCTGATTCACTCAACCAACCACTAGTGCGTGCATATCTGCTACAGGCAGGGAGCTGCCACAGACCAAACAAGGGTATTTGTTTCGGTAAGGCTATACGAGTTGCTTATTAACCCAATACAAGGTGCACGCTGTGCAAGTGGCTTGCTGCGCAGTTGTACAGATGCTTCGGCGCAGTGGCGCTTTGTTGATGCAGTGTAGCCAGGGACTTTCATTCCAGTTCATAGTGGGTTAGGTTGGTTTGCATGTACACGTATGATTCTTGCTGGTACCGATAGCACCTGCTGTTGTCCACTGGCCAATTCAAGCCCTTTTCGTTGAACACCGTACTCACTGGTTGAACTATTCAGTGGTGTACGAGTTGCCAAGCCCTCAAAGTTTTCCACTGTGGTGATTGTCATACAACATTCTGATGGGAGCATACTGTACGCCCCTTGTGCAAACGGCACCAGGTCTGCTGTAAGGCAGCCTATCAGCAAACTGCATTGATTGAATCAAGTTGCTGAGAGTTACTCTTTGTAAATTTATTCTCTGCCAGAAGTGTCCACTCAGTCACTGAGTCACCTCAGAGAAGAAGCCAGGCTCACCTAGAATGATTTTTTGGAAAGGGGACGCACAGAGGCCAACTCAGACTAGAGTCAGTCTGATTTGCAACCTGAGGTGCAACCGTTGCACCGTTGGATAGATGCCCCGTCTTTCAGTGCGTCACGCTCACATGCAGCCCAGCCACCTGCTCATTTTCCAAGTGCAGCACTAGGAGTTTAAATCACCTAAAGAAAGAAAGCATTTTCTTCAAAAGAAAGGGAACGCACAGCGGCAGAGTTAAGGGGCCACTGGGATGCTCCAGGGCACCCAAACCAGCCAGAAGGCGTTGTCAATGCAGCACAACTGAATTCAGACTGCTGGCAGCTTGGTAAGGCACAAGTGGCTTCCCGGTTGTTGGTATCCGACTACTAATAGCCTACCCGTGGCAATGGTAGGCTACCCACCAGTGATGACCAATCAAACCCAAGTTGTCTATAGGATGGACGTTTCTCCAGGGCAATGGCTTGCTCTTCAGCTGGTGTTGCCTGCCTTGCCAAGCTGGCTCAACAACCTTGCGTGGGCAAGATATGTTGTCAGTGCCTTTGGCCACTCATTGTGTCAATCTGTCCAACAACCAGCCCGCTGTCACTGCAGTTGCAACCCTTCACGTCTAATAGAAGCTGCCTAGCGAGTTTTGCCTGCTGCTAGTCGTCGCGTCTGACAAGGGGTTGTTGGGTGGTCGCAGGCAGTGCAGCTCGCCTCTGTGCTGTGCTGGATTGAAGTGGTTGCTGAAGTAACAGGACCAGAACGCAAGCCCCACCCCAGCCATCACGACTCCTCCTATAAACCCTGGCATACCGGCAGAGCTGAGATCAGTCACCCAGGCAACGGAAAACCACAGCCACTGTCACAGCATAGCATGCACTGCTGCTGAACACTGGCATACCTGATACGATGCCCACAGCCAATCCCTTCACAAAGTCGTCTTTGCAAGACTCCTCCTATATGCAGTTGGGGTTGAGGTTCAGTGTGGAGACGGCGAGGTGTGCACTGGACAATTCACCGGGTGTGGCTTGGTATAGGTGTCAGGTGCAGGTGCACGAATGTTAGGTGCAGGGGTAGGGACAAGTGCAGGGATACAGTGGTGGCAGGTATGTGCCTGTGGTGGGACACCAACCTGTAGCAACGTTCTTTGACCTGCATGTGCATGCGCATCTCCAAAGACCGCCCACAACACAACACCACCAATACCAGCCAAGAACTTCCGAAACATAATATTGTGGTAACTGAAGGCCAAAGCAACGTGTTTTGTTGCAAGGTCACGCGTAAGTGGTCTATGTACTTCTCAAGGTTGGGATTAAGCACACTGGCACATAAATCTCTCAAAGGCAAGGCCTCACTGGTTTCAACCTGCTACGGTAGAATGGCATTGGTGACATCAATAGTGAAGTTGACAGTGACAGGGCAAGCCGCGTCAACTTAACTGGTGCCAGCAGGTTTCGGAGTTTTATGTGGGCGGGAAAACTCGCTGCATTGTGAGGGAGTCGGACCACGAGTGCTATTTCTATCACTTAATGGGCAACAGCTATTAGAATTTACCATTACTAGGCTATCAACTCCCATTTCACCGACCACATCAACGCCCTTACCTTTCTTTTGGTGTGCACTGCATGCATGCATGTCAAAGTATGGGCACCGTAAACGAGCAACAGTTGCTGGAGAAATACAAGCGAACCTGGTTGGACTGCAAATCCACATTAATTGCAAAGTACTTCACTGAGAAAGACTTGGTTGGCACGGGTAGGGAGGTTTTAAACGACCTGTTGCCACATGCATGCGTTGCATATGCATGCATTGTGGAAACCATTGGACAGATGTGTACCGAGCACGCCAACGCCATACGTGGGGACTACTGTTTACAGGAAATCTGTACGAGGAAGAGGTGGTGGTTCTTGGCGACACAGTTCAGGTCGCGACAAGTGACCCACTGACTAAATTCCTGCATACCCCTCGCCTCTCCCCAGACCTTGCGCCGTAAGTCCTGTCTCCTCTTGCAGTGACAAGCTGGTGCTGGTTGCTCACTTGTCTAGGGGCTTATTGTATTACAGTTTTGTGCCTTTAAGTGGTTTCAACGCACCCTAGGTATTTGGACCTGGAAGACTGAGTTCTGGCCAGGGCGCGAAAGGAGGGCCAACACGTGCCTACAAGCCACCACTGCACCCCAGGTACGTGAAATTTTGCATGGAAAAAGTTGGCTTTGCACCATCATACCACAGTTGGGAACGTCAGCACCACGCCTCCGGAACAGTCACCAGCGGTGCACAGGCACTGTCCCACTTGGAGGCGCTGCTCTCTCCAGGCGCAACGCCCCAAGCGTGCACGCGTCCCCTCACCTCATTTGTGGTTGCCTCCCATGCCTTGCACAACCAAGACACAGTAAAAGCATTATTGCACCCCCACCTATTGCAAGCCAGGGCTTAGCCGCATTCGCCAGCCCCGCTACGCATACCACCCACCCGCCTCCCCGCGTCTCTGCCACCAAATGCCCCACTCCAAGGGACCCAGCCACCACACCCACCACACCCTCTATTTCAACAGGCACACCCCCATTCCCACCCCATTCCCCCGGCATTCACCTCCACCGCCCGCACCCAAACCCTATGGCGGGGTTTGGCGCCATCCAAGCGGGCGCAGACGCCCGCGCCCGCCATGCCCAGCAGCGCTTGCACCTCATGGGCTTGTCTGCCTATGACCGCCACAAGCAGCTGATGCATGACTACATCACATACTACGGGGGCAAGCTGCCTGAGACCCACCAGGTGGCCACCCGCACAGACCATGACGTGCTGCGGGATACCTACAGGTGGGGGTGGGCAGATTCGGGTTTTGGGGTTGGCGGGTCAGGGTGTCAGGCTTTGGAAAGTAGGCTTTTAGGTGGCCATGTGCATCGCGATGTGCTGCGGGAGACGTACAGGTTGGGGGTTGTAAACTTGGTTTCAGGGTTTGCCAAGTTACGGCTTAAGGTGACAGCTCGCATGGACCATGGCATGCTGCTGGACCCCCTCTGGCAGTGCTTCCGTACCCTTGTCAAGGGTTTCCTCCCCTGTGAAACCCCCACCCCCACCCCCTTTGCCCCAGGTTCATTCGCAAGGAGACGGACGACAGGCTGCGTAAACATTGAATTTATTTATCTATATGTTTTATGTATTTGACCCCGCCCCCCCCCCCTTGCCCCAGGTTCATCCGTGAGGAGACTGACGACACGGGTGGCGACAGGTGGGAGGTGGCGCTGGCCAGGCGCTACTACGCACGCCTGTACAAGGAGTACTGCATTGCGGACATGTCAAGGTGAGGGGGCTGGGGAAGGCATGCGCCGTCGGATGCTATGGTGTATCCAATGGCATGCGTGAGGCGTCGGTCGCATTGTGTTTATATGCATCCGTCTAGCAGCTGGGTTTAAGTGGACAAGGAGTAGTGGGCGGGCACATGCTGTGATGGGGGGAACTTATGGCATGCATCAGCCGTTGGCCTTGCTGGTGTGTGCATGCACTCAGGCATCAGCTCCATTGCCTGGCACAAGGAGGGGTGCATGGGTGGCCCGTCATGCTGAGGGGGACGGGGGTCGCACGCACTGTTGGATGAGGTGCTGCGCACCTGCATGCAGCAGCACCGTGCTGTTCCGTTGGCTGGACTTGGAGGCCTGCACCCTGGCTGTCATTGTGGGCGGGCTGGGGAATGCGGATATTTAGTATTTGGTATTTGGTATGTAGGCTTCAGTGGTGCATGCCTACTGGCTGTCATCGTGGGGGGCCTGGGGAATGCGGGTATCTGGTATGTGCATGCATGTAGGCTTCAGTGTTGCATGCCTACTGGCGCACAACAAGGTTGGCATGACTGGCCTTGTGAAGCATCCTCGCGTGAAGAGACATGAGCCTATATAGGCTACTTGTTGCGTAATTCACCCTAACAAAACCCTTGTGGCAGGTACCGCGAGGGTGCCCTTGGCCTGCGGTGGCGCACACAGCAGGAGGTGGTGGCGGGCAGGGGCCAGTGGTCATGCGGGGCAAAGGGGTGCGACGAGCGCCAGGTGAGGTCATTCATTGGGTTTAGGGTTTAGGGTTTAGCCTGTGCCAAGGGTCATGCGGGGCAGGGGGTTGGGGGTTGGGTGTAGGGTTAGGGTTGAGCCTGTGCCTAGGGTCATATCACATGTGGCGTCCTGCGTCTAAGCCTGGGTGCAGGGTGCAGGGTGTGGGGTATGCAGGATTGGGGTAGGGTGTGCTGAGGGGCACGCAAGGGCGCTGTGCATAGGTTAGGGGTCGTGGGGTGGGGTGGGTGCCAGGTGAGACCTCGCTCCCAGCGACTGTGTCTCACTACCTGTCAGCACAAGTCTGTGCCACATGTCCTGCCAGCCCTGTCCAGGCGTCGATCATACCCACCATCACTGCACCTAATTCAATGCGCACCTGTCTTTGCACCCATGCCCCGTCACATGCTCCCTAGGGTCTTCCTAACCTAGCTGGCAGCACCCCAGCTCAGTCTTTTACTGTCAGGTCAGCCCATGTGGGCCGGGCCTTCAGTATGTGTAGTAGCATACCGTGATGATCAGTTTATTATATTTATCGACGACCTTTCTTGTTTCCAGGGTCTGGCTTCCTTTGAGGTGAACTTTGCATATCAAGAAGCAGGGGAGGCCAAGCAGGCGCTTGTGAAGCTGCGGCTGTGCCCCCTGCACGCCATGCAGCTCAAATACAAGAAGAGGAAGGAGGCAGAGATGGTAGGGCAAGTGGGGGTGGTGAACACGAGAGGGGTCGTGTAGACACGAGGCAGAGGATGCGCCACATGTGGGATGCCCATGGGATGCATGTGGTGTTTCTCCCAATGTGCCATTTCCATTGGTACCCTCCATGCCATGATCTTTCATTTTCGTGCACATTCCAATGCTCGATCTGAAATCCCCACTGGGCCTGCAGGATATGCGGCGTGAGGAGAAACGGGGGGACAAGGGGAGCAAGCGGCACAAAGGGGAGAAGAACAAGAAACCCTCGTCCCACAAGAATCCCAGCGCCCCCTCGGCCCCTCCAGAGGCCCAGCCCCTGCTTGCCCGCATCATGCCGCATGAGCACCACATGGCGCAAGGTGAGGAATAATGCATGCGACTGCCAGGTGGCCCCCTCAAGGTTCACCCGCCCACCATTGCTCCACCACCTGTAGCACATGTGGCGCAAGGGAAGGATTTGCAGGTGTTGCTTGTACGTATATACCCTGCACGTGCACATCTGACTCCCAGAGTTGGTCCATCCACCCAGTGCCAGTGCGCATGTAGCAGGCGCAAGGTACATCCACTGCCACAAACGCACAGGGCATGTGCCGCTCCACTCTCAGAGTACCAATGTAGCAATGCACTTTCCACCACTTCGTGACGTGGTTCAGTGGATGCACAACCGTCCGTACCTGATATTCTACGAATTCAGCACCTGATATTCTACGACTTTAGGCATGGCTGGTAGCTTGCCAAGGAAGCCTGTTATTGTACTTTTACCGTCATTAATGCTCCATCAAACTGAAGCCTTTCTTTTTGTAAAGTTACCAATGCGCATGTGCCCCCGCAGGTGCATCTACCGACGTGGACGCGCATGTCGGCCAGGTGGCAGGCACAGGACCATCCACCGATGCCCACGGCTCTGAACGACACCTAGCGGGCACTGGTGGTGGTGGTGGGTCACTCCCTGCCCCACCGCAGGATGCCCAGATACACAGCAGCAGGGGTGCGGGTGGGCGCAACGGGGACGTCGGCGGGCAGAGGGGGGGGGCTGAAAGGCGAGGGGAGGGGGAGGGGATGCATGCCAGCGCTAGTAGGCAGGGGTCTGGCGGTACTGGCCTGCTGGCTGACGATTTCTTGAACGACCTGTTTCGAGAAATGCTGCCATAGGAAACGTTGCAGCGGCTCGTGTTTATCCCCAGGATACTGGGAGTACCACTCTGATGCCCAGAAAGAATCAAAGCGCCTCCAGTTGCAATCATGAGTCATGATTTTGTTGCCAAATTTGCGGACTGCAAGGATTTCTTCCTTACACGGCACCTCAGCCCAGCTTACCATGTGCATCAGTTTTTGAACATTCCTTTGAATGCCACTGCACCCCCCACTGCTGACTTTTCCCAAAGAGCGCTCACAGGGATAGGTTTCCAGGACAACTCCCAATAGCCTATGTTATTGAGCAATAGCATTATAACCATACCATACAATGACTGATAATTTCGCTTTCTAGCACCGCCAAAAATGAAAAAAACGCAGTGCTGTAACAGGCACCGACTTGGTGTATGCGCACGCTGCAAGCAACATGGTGCCCGGCATGGCACACTACCATCAACCAGGGTTTGCACTCGTCCACAAGGTCATACATAATTGGTGCAGAGAATTTCAAGTCTTGGCAGCAAAATTGAGCACTAATTCTAAAAGGGCCTTCCACTGCCTTCATAAGTACCATCCAGCAGCAGCCAAGACAAAACATTTCCAACCACATCCACTGCGGTCAATGCTTTGTCACTGTGTCTCCAGCGTGTTGCAAACTGCAGTACACTACCATCGCCAGCATACTCCCATTGCCCAAACGAAGCAATGACTGCAGTGGCTATCCCCACTGCCTTGATATGCCGTAACAAATGGAATTAAAAAGGATCCACCCTCTGGAACCCAATAATAATCACTGCAACCCCATTGCAAACTCCTTGCCAGGCTCAAAAAAAAAGCCGGCGTCCAAGGCTACACAAGAATTAAGTTCATAGAAAAATGTAAAGTAACAGCACCGCTGGAATGCAAAATGTACTGTTGCGACAGGAACAAGATTTCTGACGGTGCAGCATTCCAAAACCCAAAGCTTGTCTCTCTTATTCCCAGCGACCCAGCGACTCCCAACACTACTCATCAGCGCTTTGTTGACTGACCCTCGGCAACTCTGCTGTGTGGATTGGCAGCAGCTCTTGACGTGGCGGTTGCCTTTCAACCCTCCCCTTTGCTGCTTTGGCTGCACGCCCCTTGCTGCCTTCTGCGGACTGTTCGCAGTATGCGAGCCCAGGGTACCTACAGCGACCAAGGGTTTTTGTTAGGGCATTGGGTTTGGGGTTTGAGGGCAACAGCACCACCAGGCTTCACAGCAGCACAAAACGCGCATTGAGGAAGTGCGCTTGGGCACTGCATTTCACCAAAGTACGCGCCCCACGTTACTGCAAAAGGGCAGGTAGACTGGCTGTACCCAAGCTGTGGTGGATTTGGCAGGCAGGCTTACCCGTCAGGCTGCGACACCAAGAAAGCTGGAGGTGGCTTGGCTGTGCTGGGTGCCTCCTCATCCTGCACCCATTTAATAGGAAACTTAGTGAGTTTGCTGTAGTGTGGTGCGTTTGGGCACCATACCCTAGGCGCCTAGCCATGGTGACTGGGGTCTGTGTGTGAAGGGGGGGCTGGGACACAACCCCCCATATGGCGTGTGCAGTGACCAAGAGTGAAAATCAGTCGCTGGGGCAGGATCTTGTCCATTGGAACTCGTCCAACACCTCTCAAGACTGATAGTGTTATACTGTGCCTGTCAATATACAAAGGGAAGGGCATGGGGGGTGTAGTTTCTCCTCCTCAGCCAAGCCTAAGAGCGCCAGCCCAAACCTTATCAAGGACAAACATATGACACCTCTCACACAGCTGGGGCAACCAGCCCAGAAAGCACAGGTATGAGGTGTCGGAGAACGCCCCGTACCTCTTGTGTGGGTTGGTCTGGTGCGACTGGACGCCGTGGGGTTGGCCAGTACAGGCAAATCCGCGCGCTGCCCACCAGGACGATGGACATAATAATGAATATGACCAGCACCACGTACAAGACGACGTTGAACGACAGCATTGCAGACGGTGGCTGGCCCAGGTGGGGAGTTGGCTGGCAGCTGCTTTCAAACCTTTCACGGCGAGTCGCCAAGATACGCCTGCTGCTGCTTCCCGTTGGGCCGAACGAAGATGCTGCAACCTCTCCTTGACCTGGGCTTAAGCTCTCATGCTACGCAAAGGCTGTACCCAACATGTGCGGAGAGTTTGGGTACAAAAGGCCGTAGTTGGGTTTCGAATGGCCTCACCCATGCATTGCACAGATGAGCGGCGATTCGGGGCAGATGTGGCAACTCGAAAGGCCTGTAGAACGATAAATCAGGTGTCCAAGGCTGTTTGCAGCTGCCCTTTTCGACGACACGTCAAAAGCACAGGTCCCCTCCTTCTGCCCTAGCTACAGTTACGTACACCTTCACGTTACGCATGCCCGTCAGATCTCCATGCACCCCCAATCAAGTCGGCCTCGTCAACCTTGCCAACAACGGCAGCCGCGTCAACTTTGCCAACAAATGAACAACGGCACCAGGGCATCGCAGTTCAGAGTTTCTCAGGCTGGGTTTGCTCGTTAAAATATCAGGCTGGCGTGGCGTGGAAGGAAAACGCACGTGGTCCAAGACTCAGGTCTCGGAGTGGGACCCTTTTGAAAAACCGTCTTCAACCTGCAACAACACTGTTACACCGCCAGACGTGGTGTGGCTCAAGCCATAGCAGTCGACGCAGACTGGGTTAGCGTTGTTGCTCTTTCAAGGCGCACACACAGTTGTTGGGTCACCCCCCACATGCCCTAGCCTGTACTGGGTCACTCGACATACAGCCTGCTGCACGGCCGCTGGGCAACGGCAGCTTCCAAATAGCACCCTTTCACACTGTGCGCATCAAGCTGCTTGTACTGGGTTTGCCCATCAAAAGCAGACTGCCTCCGAGGCATGGCCTCATACACTATGTCCTTCAGTTGCGCTGTGCAAGCCTGCAACCTGAGCTGCAACATGGCCTAGGACTGCAGCTCAAGTATCTCCATTGCAGCTCAAGTTGCAGCTTAAGTATCTCAAGTTGCAGCTCAAGTTGCAGCTCAAGTTGCAGCTCAAGTTGCAGCTCAAGCTCAAGTATCTCCATCGATAGCCACTGGCTATCCAATGAACTCCTACGTTGTGGTGACCCTGGTAGCACTATTCACCGGTATTTTTTTTTTTTGCGCCAACAACGCCTGCGTCTGCCTGGCGATGTACCTGGCAGGCAGAGATGCCAGGGGAGCTCGTCGTAGGGGACAGGTATGGAGCTGCAAATGGTACTCAAGTGGATGCACTCACTGCATTGCACTAGACTGCCTTGAGGTGTGGGGGGTGAGTCACATTCCCATTCACAGACACCCACCCACAGCAAGGACCCACATTTCAGCTGTGGCAGCAACCCACCGAACCACCACTGGCCACACCACATTCCCTACAAGGCACTGTCACACCCACAACAAGCTCCTACAAAAGTGGCTCCACACATCGAACCTCACAACATCTTACAACGTTGCTTTGTGTTGTCAGGATGGTGGGCCTGGGTCGCTGCACGTGTCACCCACGGTGCAAGTCATGGACCGGGCCAAGCTGCAGGTTCAGTCAGCAGTGGTTATCGCGCAGCCTGACGGGTATGAATACCCTTACACGTGGTGGTTGCAACTTGAACTGGGTCGCTGCTGCAGCGCGCTGTATGTGCCCAACCCTAATAGCAAGCCCTGGCACTGTTGCCCAAACCTGTGCCAAACAGGCCTCCAGGCTCAGGCCATACCCTAAAAGCTCAAGAGTATGATGGCGTGGGTGGTTGCTGTCCCTTCTAAGCTGCTGCTGTGCTTTTGTGCAAGCTGCGCAGTGTAAACCCCTTGAAAGCGTCCCATGCACCCAGCAGTGCACAAGTTGCTACTGGACCCACCCTGCCTGTGGGCTGTCGCAGGCAAATGCAGCTGGCATTCTGCGAGGTGCTCCACAAGGATGGGAAGGACAGTCCAAGTGGCAGCGGCAACGGCCCACCTGACCAGGTAGTGCTGGAGGTTGTGGAGCTCAGCAACATGCACGAGCATGACGTGGACTGCAGCGGTGCGCAGCACGCAAGCAACAGCTCAGCTGCTGGTGGGGATGATGGGGCGGACGCGCGTGTTTTTGTGACAACGGTGAACACTGATCCCAACTTGGTGGGCCCTCACGTGCAAGTGACAATGCCAAGGGCAGATGGCGACATGGCGTGACTCAAGGGCTCGGCGCGGTGACCACTCATGACTATCAAGACTTGGTCAGGGCCTGATACTAATCCTGCACCTACTGGTTTAACACTTCCAGGTTGTTTTAACCTGAGTCTGCAGTGCATGCTGCATTTGTACCATTAGCTGGGGAAGGGTTTTTCCCTTCTTTCACACGTGCTCACAACGCGTATCGTGGCTGTTGCAATACTTGTCTTTTTTCAATTATTTCCTGGTGACCTATGCAGTGTGGTGCACAAGCAGGTTGCATGTTTTTGAAATACAGTGCGTGTCAGCTGCCCTGTGTTGCTAGTTCACGTAACCAGAAGTAGGCGTTGAGGCCGTGTGACATTTAGTGCAGGGTAAACTATTTTCATGCGTTATTTTCTCCCCTACTTGCGCCCTTCGGCTGATGCTGGTGCTAGTAGTCAGCTGGTACCTAAGCCATGCATGTATATGCAGATCCTCTGCTGGATCACGTTTTGTCGTCGATTTTCTCCCCTACTTGCGGCCTTGGGCTACAACTTTGAACTTCGTTTTCTCTTCCAACAGTCATGTGTCAGTGATTATCAACTGCCCGTGATGGGCCCTGTGTGCAATATTTTTGAAAGCCAGGCTCGCGTATAAATTGACCGCGATCGCACATGCATTGCCACATTCCCAGAAGGTTTCTGCTGTTTTGTAAATGAACGAATCTCCAAATTCCTGAGAGTTACAATACATATGTTGCGCAATATTTCCATGGCCCGGGCTAATCACACAATGGCGTGGTACAAAGTCGCTAGGTTTAATAAAAACTTGAGCAACTACTGCTGCTCTGCTGCTGCTCAGCCTGCAAGTCCTTCCTCCATTGAAATGCATGCCATACGGTATTGGCAACAGCAGCGTACAGCAGTGGGTTGCCATCCAGTTGACGACTGAGGCAATCGCCAGCACCAGGCATAATATATTTATCACTTGTGCAGTTGATGTCAGTGCGTAGCAGCTATCAGCTACGTCCCTCTTGGTGCCGCAACCATCCACGGGCCTCAATACATGGCTGGCCCTCCTGCAGGTGTGCTTTTGTGGGTGCCTGTCCCTGACAGCAGGCACAGAGCTGGCCCCCAGAAATGCTCGCATCCCCGCTCCTGCACACATATACCAGCAGAGGTGTCAGCCTCAGCACATGTGCATCCTGCTACGCTGCTATTAGCGCAATGCAATGACGCGCAAGATACAGCGCACTCTTCGCCATGACCACGGTAAAACATCCGCCCGATACAACTCCGCCTACCTTGCACGGATGGCCCCTTGTGCCACATGATAACAGGCAGAAAGCAATTGGAACACAGGGCGTGCAACAAGGCAGGTGCATGACAGGCTAGCTCTTTGGGTCAGGTTGTTGCAGTTAAATTAATTAATAAACACAGCCTACGTATGCCGGCTTCATACAGCTCCAATAAGGTTGATCATCATCCCCAAAGAGCCAGGTGCAACCCACATGTGTACTACAGCTGTGCAGGCAGCAGTGCATTCTGGCCACATTGCTCCCCCACCACCCACACACGTACCGGAAAATGCGGGGCATGCACTGGATTTGTGCACACAGCTGTGTCACAAGCCAGCTGTGCCTCGTTTGCATAGCTCCCCTTGGCCCATGGGCACCGCCGCTTCTCAACACGCCAGCACAGCCTGTGACACACGCCGCCCAACATCAGCAATGGATTTTTTCCCACCAGCAATGCATCCCAACCTAAACGTATGCACCACCACCACACACCCCACACAAAGGACTCCTGCACACCACCCCCCACCCTCGCTGACCATCAAACAGGTGTTATCATACAAGGCAAGGCATATGCTGCGCATGCTCTGTGCGTGCCCTTTGGCGCCCCCGGGCAGTGACAGGGCCCGGGTGCACATGCAGGCCCCCCGGAGGGACCCTAGGGCACCAGTGCCAGGTGTGGTGCTATGCGCCCACTGTGATAACCTCAGGAACACATTGGCAGTTGACCGGGCCTGTGAGGGGCGACGCAAGCTGTGGTGCCACTGTGCATGCATCAATCTTCTACTCTCTGCACCCTGGCCGTCATATCCTGGAGCTGTGTGGGTGCATGACCATGCCACATGTGAGGGGGCAGCCCGCGTGGTGGTGTGCCCTGTGCAAAGGATGCAGCAGCTGGAACAGATGTGAGGGTGCATGGCCATACCTTCAGTGAAGGGAGGAGGCGCGAGGTGGTGTCCGGTGCCCAGGGACGCACCGTCTGAAGGCTGCCCGCGCTACTCCAAACCCGGTGCCTGCGGCTACCCCTGTGGGGCCTCCTGCCGCAGCTGACTGCAGGCTGGCTCTCGTTGTCTGGCAATGTGGCAATGGCTACAAGCTGTACCATATGTGCTGACTGATCCCAGCTGCTCAGGTGCAGGCTGTGGTTGTAATCAGCTGTTAAACTAAGTATATATGTGTTATCCATCCCAGTTTTGCAACCAGGTCCAACCTGAGGTGCTGCTATAAGCCAAAACCGTGCGATGAAGCTAAAGATAATGCCCATGCTGCATTGATGGCCGTACTCCCATCAAAAGTTCCTATGTTGTGCTCCGCCAGAGGTAGGTATTTGATAGACAAAAAAATATGTGGCAGTGCAGCACGCAAGCCTGCATTGCCAGAACAATTGGCCATGCTTTCCAAAAACACTTGCAAATTCTTTATGTGAGTGCAAAAGGTCTGACAAGATACACAAAATGTTCACAAAATGAACGCTGAGGCCCTCAATTTTTAAGCGTTGACTGTTTGCGATATGGTCGCTGCAATACAGATGCAACCTGAAAAAGCCCATCCTTCAAAAGGTGGGGAACATACACTGGAAGGGAGATACAGGCTGCTGCTCACAGAATAACAAGCAAATCGCAGCAAGTTCCTCTGCCAAAAAATATCACCACGCCCAACCCAGAAACCCCCCAAATAAATACTTTCATCATTGTACAAAACGCCCCCATGCAGATAACAAATGCTGGAGTTCAGAACAGTCTATATATCTGTGATAAGAGATCGCTCAAGGTCAAGTACCGGAATGAACAGCGCCAGGCAGACCTGTTCCGTGCGAACGCGCAAGGCTGATGCTTGCCTGGCTGTAATGCTGACACTAGTGTAACTTTAAACCACTCGCTCCCACCTCGACTGTCCCATGGCCATGCTGCCAGTGCACGCTAACCTCCATGCCTGCCACCACACTCTTCGGGATGACGAGCGTGCCCCCTGTGTGACCTCAACACCATGTATGCTTCCCTGTGAGCTAGCCTCCTGGAGTTCCAAGGAAGGATATTATTATTAATATTATTATTATCCTTATTTGGTCGGCATAGATTTTATTTGACCAGATTGTAAATGCATCGTGGGCTCTTGCCAAAGCTTACCACTAAAGCCCCAAAAAATGGCCCTCGCTGAGCTCCAGGGTCATGGCGAGGGTTCTGGGCCGCCAAGCGCTGCCACCTCAGCCGTCGCCAGGCCATGCTGCCGGTGCAAGCCAAGCTCTGTGCCTGCCACCACGCTCTTGAGTATGGAAAGCGTGTCCCCGTGTGACACCAGCACCACAGTGCACCCCTGCAGGCTTGATTCCAAGGACTCCAAAAAGAGCTCCAAGCGAAGCGCCACAGCCTTCACGCTCTCACCGCCCTCTGCAGGTGCATGCGAGCACGGTGAGCGGTAGGAGGAAACCCCAAACCTAGTCCCTACACACTGGGTGAGGCAAGGCGCAGTGGTGCTGCTTCCACACGTGCGCCAGTGTCGGCAGGTGTTGCGCAGACAGCTTGACCAACTCAGGGTGCACCATGGGCAGGGGTACACCCTGCAGTGGAACCAAGGCGGTTTGGTGCTTGCCTTGCGGTGCGCTGCCTGTGTCCTGCGCGTCCTCCGCCCACACTTGCTCGTACAGCTCGTGGGACTTGAGCTCGTAGTCTGTGCCAAAGTAGCGCTCCCGCAGCTCAGGAGCCACCTTGAGCCTGCCATCCAAAAAGTGCATCCCCAGCTCGGAGGCCAGTATGTAGGCAGTCTCCACCGCTCGGCTGAAAGGGGACATGTATATGCGCAGCTTCTCGTTGGGAACCTCAGCCAGAAGCCGCTTCAGCTTCTCCCTGTGGGTTATCACAGAGGAGGTGAGGAAATCAAGGCTGAGTATTATAAATCCAGTGCTTTGGTCACAGGGCAGGAAAGAGTTTATTGCAAGTGCTGAAGACGTACCCTGCTGCCTTTGCTTGTGCCTTGCCTTCGTCAGTGAGCCCATATTTTGCATCCATGCCATTCCCCTGGTAGCGCACAGGACTGACGTTAACTGGGTTGTGTCCAGTCATGCACGGGCTGACCAGAGTTGGGTCCAGCCATGCATGCTCTGCACAGCATGATCACTCACCGGGTGGCTGACTATGATTCCAGCCTCATTAGCCTTGCTCTTCCCGTGGCGGAGAATCCTGGGAGCACCGTACAAGCATGGTGTTAACCGCGAGCCTTTGACTGAAAGGTGTATACTGATGAAAAGCCGCCGAACTGGGCATCATGATGATTGCTGACGCATGCATTGAACGGGGCGCAGTTGCTTACCAATATTGGTTCTTCAGCTGCATTGCTCCGGTTGTGCTCAAGACGCTTGAGCGAGTAGTGACACTAGTGCCAACGTACTTGGCTTGGCTAGCACATCTGACCCAACTTGCCAGGCTACTAAGCGAGCATAAGGCAGCTGTTGCAAGTGCAAGAGTCCAGAGCCAGGCACAAGCCACTCCTAGGTGGCCCAATTGCACTTTGTCTCTATTAATGGACGTGCATACACCTTTTGCAGTTATAAAACTGCGCCTTTAAGTTCCATGGTGGGCCATCAGCGGTGGTAAGGCAAAATTTCCTCCCCGTTTTCTCGTGTGTGGAGAAGTTTGACACTCTGTGCATCCTTGGTATCGATAGCGACTGATAAACAGCCTAGGAGGCTGCTTGCTGCCCACTTGAAACGCTGTCTGCCCTTCTTCGTATACCCATACAAAGGCCGTTGCTCTTGCTGGCACATCTTTGCTGTGTGTGGAGCAGGCTGCCAAACGGCCCTTACCTGCCAGCTTGATACAGTGTATCTGGGCAGTATCCTTTTGTAGCTTTCCATATGGCTGCTGCCCTGTAGCCAAGTGGACACGGGGTTTCATGTAGTCTTTAAGGCGTGAACGGCGCGTGGAGTCACTTGCAATCTTGCTCCAAATCGGGAGCTGTGCACCATGGCAGGTACGGGCCTACTGTGGCGAAGAAGTGTATAAAAGTGCCAATTTTCCACCCGACAGTCCATGTTACTGGTCACCATCGCAGCTTTACTGTGGTTTTTGGGTACGGAGCGCTTGCAGCTGCTCCTGATCCTCATCTTCTCACTGAGCTTCCTGGTGCCTGTGCAGACTGTTGTGCAAACAAAAGCACACCCGCAAAGCCCTGGGAACGCAATAGACAAGGTAGCGCAGGGCCCTCATCCTCTGGTAGCCCTGCAGATGCCCTCCCGAAGCCTTGGGAGAGGCCTGCTGGTAGGTGGCCCTTACACACCTTGACCTGCTTACTGTCCTGTGTGACAATTTGCTGCACACTTCTACCATGCCCTTCCCCTTCGTGGGTACCCCACTCTTGCACCACCACTTGTAGACGCAGTTGGTGGGCGATTCAAGCTTGTTGGCAACCAAATTCCCGCCCTCCCCTCTTGATTCTCTGGCAACTATGCAGGTGCCGCAACTGCCTTGGCAACCACACAGCTAGGAGCCCCTGGTGGAGGCCCAGCAAACGCCTTGTCAGTGCCCAACGTAACACAGCCACCAAGGCCTTGGGAGCGAGCAGGGTCCACCTACAACCCCACAGCCAGCTCAACTGGGGCATACGGGACTGGCTATGGAAGCGCGTACAGCAGCACTGGGGTTGGGGCGTATGGAGGGGGCTATGGCAGCTCATATGGTGGTGCTGGATCATATGGTGGGGTTGGGTATGGAGGCTCAAGCATGTATGGAGGCTCCAGTATGTATGGCGGGTCTAGCATGTACAGGCCAGGGATGAGCAGCTATGGCGGCGGTGTGGGTGGCTATGGCATGGGGGCATACAGCCGACCAGGGTATGGGGGATATGGCGGGAGCTACGGCGGGATGGGCGGAGGATATGGAGGAGGGTATGGCAGCCAATACGGCTCGCCCTATGGAATGCAAGGGGGCATGCAAGGTGAGGCGCAAAGTTGACAGTGATGCCATGAAAGGACGGTTTTTTGTGTCAGTTCCTGATACTGTGGGTTGTGTGACACACCAGCTAAAGTACAAGCGTGCCCTTGGGGAGGCGTATCCACTAGCCCACTCCATGCATGTGACACTTTGTTTAGAACAGTTTTTGTATCATTCGCAGGCCCACCAAACCCTTACGACCCCAATGACCCCAACGGTCCCCCTCAGCCCCCCACAGCCTGGCAGCACATGATGCGTGGCATTTCTGGAGTGGTGCACTTCTTTGGCCGGCTGTCGTTCCTGGTGGACGAGAATGCGCAGGCCATCCACTTCTTCATCAGTGCACTGCTGCAGCTCCTGGACAGGTGCGCGCACGAGCTGTGCACTTGGGACTTGGTTGAGGCCACCACGAAGGGTTGGCAGGCATGGTGCAGCGCTGTGGGGTTTACTGCATTCAATAAGGAAATGCCATGTGGTGGCCATGGGAGGCTTCGCTTTACCAGTGGTGTGCGCTGGCAGTGCTCACCATAGTGCTCCCTGGCTTGACTTCACACATCCCTGGCTACTGCCCTGCCACCACACATATAGCACGCCGCCAGGGCCGAGGTACACCAGCCAGACTTGCATTCACCTGACGCTTGTGCCACGTGCTGCTGCAGGGCTGGGTCGCTGTATGGCGAGCTGGGCCGCTTTGTGCTGCGCCTGCTGGGCTACAAGGGCAAGGGCAAACAGCAGCAGGTGGAGGGCGCGATGGTGCCTGGGCAGCCTGGGCTGCCAGCTCCTCCTGCACCCCACAACACCTGGGAAACCATGTGGCCGGCCAACCACGGAGCTCCATAGTCAGCAGCACAGCAGATCACCAGTCAGCCTTGCCCATGCAATTTCACAGTGAACAAGTAAGGGTTACGCTCGTGGTTGCTGCGATGCAAATAGCCCCATTGTAGGTTTCGTGGGTACATGGCCTCAAGGGACTGGGTGAAGTGGGAGGGTCGGCGTTGTCAGTGCATAAGGCCTGGCGCCCCCTTTTGTCGGTCCTCGCGTGCATTCTGATTGGTGCATGCCCGATTGCTGGATCGTGGAGCTGGGTTTGTTAACAAGGATATCACCCCGAGAGAGTAGAGCAGTGTAAATGATTAATAGGTGCTGCCATTCCATTCCAGTTCAAACAGTGCATCACACTAGTGTAGCCTATAGTGTAGTATAATACGAGGTCCCTTATTGTCTTGCAGTGTACGTACATACTTCACTTTTTGTTAGACAACCAAGTCCAGCCATTGTAGTGAGGGTAGCATCAGGAGTGCAGCAAGGCAGGCCTGGACCTGCAGGTCCTGGATCTCAATAAGGTCAAACCTTACGACAACATCCTCACCACCGGTGTTACATCATTGCAGCTGACGCAAATGTCTCTTCAGCTACTGTGTAGAATTGGATGGTAATATGGTAACTTTTGTAGCAGCTACACCATCATTGATCGATTGGGCATGACATTGTCGCCTTGTCAGGTGTGGAATGCACAGCGCGTATGTACGTCTGTGTCGCTGCGCTGCATGGTGACTTGCTCTTGAGACTGCAGTTTCTATCATGAATACAGACAGATATTCAGACAAAAATTCGACTGAAGTTCTAAACAAATTCATTTTGGGATTGACTCGGGCTGGCAATCATCCATTTGCAAAACCTTGCTGCAGTCTTGGCCTATCATATGGACTCAAAATGGGTAATGCGCGGTAATTACTGAGTACAGCAGCAATTCGAGATAAATGAACTGCAGCATATCAAATCATAAGAACAATTGAAAGAAAGCCATTCAGAACCGCCAGCCTGAGGCGAACAACGCGTGGAATTCCAGTACTCTATACAAGGCATAGCAGAGCAAAAGTACAGCCTTTTCAATAGCAGCTGCATTTGGCTGGCCCAGGTTTGGAGGGCGGTCGTCTTCGCATGCCATGGCTTTGGGAGCACTGCTGGGCATGCTGTGCCATGGCTGCTGCTGGTCCGAGCTATATCCCATTGCTAGCACATGGCTGCAATTGTGGTGGCCGCGACAGTATGTGCGCATGCCAGATCTGCACCAAGGGGCACAGCATCGCATGATACCACAATTATGGGTCAAGCGTACTTTGATGCACTGCAAGCCTGTTCTAGTAAAATTGTATACAACACAGCACTGCCATGCCATGTATGGGCATGGCACACATGCAGGTGACATGCAGGTGGCGCAATACCGCATCCATCCTCATCCCCCCACCATCCACATCACCTATGCATCTGCCAGTGGTATAAGCATGCCCCAGTTCAGGTCACCTACTGGCCGCGGCCGGCGCACCTCTGGAATAGACGACAGCGCGGGGGTGTTGACAAAGTACCTCCACTGCCAGCCGGGCTTGTGTTTGTCGACTACCTGCAAAGGGAGCTCAGCTATTCGTGCAATCTGTTATAAGGAAAACATCACACGACTGACACAAAAGGTTTGTTACAGGCCTGTCCATTTCAAGTCACCCCCCCCCCCCCTCCCCATTATACTCCTAAGTTCAAAACAGTAAACGAGTAGGGCATGCACCATAAGCTGGCCCTTGCCTGTGTAATTTCGTCCTCCGACAGCGGCCGTGTGGCCCATACGCAATGGTGCTCCATACCTGGTTCCAGGTGGTACGGGAAATCCTGTGAGAGTGGAATCGAGATGGCATTCAAGAGGAGCTCATGCCATGCCAGTGTACAATTGCTGGCGGTGCAGGGCCTGGTGCAGCGCCCGCTGGCTCGGTCGGTATGGTGCGGTTTGCGGCTTGTCGTTTATATTGTAAATTTTAAGCCATTAGACCTTAAGTTTAACAGTGTAATTACAATAACGATTACAACCACAGTTGCACATGCATGGGACATTGCAACTACGAAGTGCCATGCATATTCTACATGTACAGTTCCATTCATGTGCTGACACAGGTGCCGACAAGATGAACGACAGCCTTACATTGGGTCTCCATACTATGGTCGGCTGATCCTCTGGCGCATGTGGGCTCGCCATCACCTTCTTCCCATCTGCGACCATGGGCAAAGCATGACAATCGTTTCTGATTATGGCGGAGTGGTAAGCCGCCAGGAGAGAGATGAAATAGCGCAAGGCATTTAGAGCAGATTGCTCATCCGGCTGCAGTGCCGGAATGCACATAAACAAGCTGACTATGGTGGACATTATGTGGTGATTACAGTTGTAATTACCAGCAGTTTTGCATGGACCGAGCCTAATGGATGATTCTGAATCACGAGAATTGCATACCTTCCATTGCAGCCACCTCTGTGCCAAAGACCTTCCACTTGATGTACTCTGCCACGCTGGCATATTCTTGAAGCACCTGCTCAGTCAAGAAAGGGTGGTTTATTAATACCTTTAATTATTGTGTACAGTACAGTGTATAATTGTATTATTGCGTATCAGCAATTTATCCAAATTATTGGGTTCCCTAAGGCAGATACATGTTGAAAGAAATATTGCTTTAATAATATTTCTAACTGAGACACTGTCCAGTGCTGGGGTGTCAAAGAGTGCTGCAAGTAATATACGTTTTTACACCAGCAAAGACGACTAAAATTGTCTAACGCCCTTTCCAAAAGTCCATGCTACCTCTTTTCTGAATAAACGGTATATACGAATATCCATAGGCGTCCTCCCTAATCTGCCCAGTGACTCTTCTGTATTCTCATCTATCAGCTGGTTGACTTCCTCCCACGACCTGGGGTCAACCTGCACCCCAGGGACGCCTCGCAGCGTCTGCATTTCTTCCGTGGTGCCATGGTCTATTATCCTGTGGATTTCGCTGTCCCAGATGGGCTTGTACAGAGAGGAGGGATGCATGTTTGCCATGCTGATCTCCTGATTCTAGCCTACGTCTTCCTGCAATGCACAGTTTTGTGGTGAGTGTCCACATTCCAGGGGCGGGCAACGCATGCATACATGCCATGCATTGCAGATGGCGCGGGGGAAATGCAAAGTAAGAAATATGTGGCACGATGGATTCCATGAATGCACTGTACCATTTGACCAGAAGCATGTGTTTCCTTGCCAACTTTGCACCCTGCCCTATACGCATGACCCTGCACAGCGTATGTAGCATGGGCGCTACCAGCCTGTTGCCCACCCAGCCTACTCTTCCAGTATCGTACCCACCTCAAGTTCAACTGGAGCGCCAATAACAGCTGTTCACAGGGACAGCTGGGCCAGCAGGTGCTACTTGAACTGCAGATCGCCTTGAGACCTGGTGATCTGCCTGATGAGCCTCCGCTTGGGTACCAATACAAAAACTATGCTTAAAGCACAACGTGGGCAGTCTTTAGTCTATGTTGGAAGCTTGTAGACTGTAGTTGAGGTGTAAATTGTCCTACAATTGAGCTATGAACTGGACCAAAGTTGTAAGTAACAGCTGGGTGGTGGCCACTCCGGCAAAACCCAACAGCCCCCCTGGTCGCCTGAGCCTTGCAACAACACCGTGGATAAATAAACGCAGCTCAAGTGTTGACATCAGCTTGTCTTGCCATCAGATAAAGCCTTTTGCAGGCAAGGGTGAGGGTGGACAGGGTGTCATCATAGGATTAACGAAAGCGAGGAGAGGTTTACAGCACAAAGACCCTTCTCATGGTTGGACTTACAAGGTGACCCTCGCACACGGCTGAGCATATTGTCAGTTACGAAGTCGGTTACACTGGCACGATGGCGCTCAGACGCCTGCCCCACCAGGCGGCACAGGCCCTGTGGGCCGTGCCTGCTCGCCCTTGCACCGCGGCAGCCCAGCTGTTCAGCACAGCATCAGCTCCCCCAAAGTCCGACGACAACCTCATCGAGGTGACAGTGAACGGGCAGCCGGTGAAAATCCCGAGAGGGATGACTGTTCTGCAAGCATGTGACGCTGCTGGGGTCGATATCCCAAGGTATGGCACAGAATCGAGCCCACAGCGTTCGCATGGCAGGGGAATAGTGTTGTTGGCTTGTTACACCAAAACTAGCGGAAACTATTCACCGCGGTGAGACTGGGCTGTGCAATTCGCAGGTTCTGCTACCACCCACGCCTCTCCATCGCCGGGAACTGCAGGATGTGCTTGGTCGAGGTACCTCCTGCTCCCCATGCCTGTTCCCCATGTTTTGCACCACTGTGCGCTGCTTTTCTCTGGATGCGTGTTCCAAGCACGGCTGAAAGCCACTTGAGAAGCACTGGCTGGGTTTGCGCTGCATCTGGCTGAGTTTCATATTGCATGCATAGATTGAGAAGAGCCCTAAGCCGGTTGCTTCCTGCGCCATGCCTGCTGGGCCAGGCATGAACATCAAGACAGACACTCCCCTGGTCAAGAAGGCACGGGAGGGCGTGATGGAGTTCCTCCTCGTAAGTCTTCTCTTGCTTCTTACCCAACCTGGTGTGCATCCTGGTGCTTGCAACCTACGCCCTGCACAGTCCTGACCACTTTTTATATGACAGCAGCGCCTCACCTGGTTCTTTGCCTCCTTGGTGCAGATCAACCACCCATTGGACTGCCCCATCTGCGACCAGGGAGGCGCCTGCGACCTGCAGGACCAGGTACAGCGCACTAAGCACCATTGGAACCACCCTGCACCTGACATGCGCAATTGGTGGAACCCTGCATTGTGGTGCTCCACCATTCCTCAACGCTGGGTTTCTGTTGCACTTACCAAGCGACACAAGATACAGCGACAGTTAGAAAAGGTCCTTTGGAGCATGTGTTTCTCCTTGTGAGGGCACACACTTGAGACGCCACCACTTTTTGCAAACCAGACTGAACACTTCGCTGGCTGAGACAGCACAAAGCTGAGACAGTACTGCAGCACTGTGCCTCACACCTTGCACATGCTGGTACCTCGCGGCGCCTGCCCTCATTGCAACCCAACCCCCCGCACAGGCCATGGTGTTTGGCTCCGACCGGGGGCGCTTCACCGAGACCAAGCGCGCGGTGGTTGACAAGAACATCGGGCCGCTGGTCAAGACCATCATGACGCGCTGCATCCACTGCACGCGCTGCGTGCGCTTTGCCACGGAGGTCGCAGGTGTGTGCCCCACACAGGTTGGGGAGGGTGTTGCCAGTGCGCCCACGCTCAGGGCATGTGCATGCAGCACTGCGAGGTGAACTGTGATGCAGTGCATAAGATTTCTGCGCTGCCAAGGATCTTATGCCCCATTCCCCACACCAGCCTCAGCCACGGGGCACCACTTCTTGTGCTTCATGCCCCATGCCCACCCCCCTCCCCCGCCCCCACAGGCGTCCAGGACCTCGGCATGACCGGGCGCGGCCGCGACTCCGAGATCGGCACCTACGTGGAGAAGGTGTTTGCCTCAGAGCTGTCTGGCAACGTGATTGACCTGTGCCCCGTGGGTGCGCTCACCTCCAAGCCAGCCGCCTTCACCTACCGCAGCTGGGAGCTCAAAGCCACCGAGAGTGTGGATGTCAGTGACGCGCTGGGGGCAAACATTCGGGTGGACTCGCGCGGGACGGAGGTGGGTG
>JAULBX010019190.1:0-83007 GCA_032358255.1 Heterotrichella gracilis | reverse complement strand
TGCTGGTGCTGGTGCTGGTGCTGGTGCTGGTGCTGGTGCTGGTGCTGGTGCTGGTGCTGGTGCTGGTGCTGGTGCTGCGGGTGGGTCAGATGATGGTGCTGGTGCTGGCGGTGGTGCCGTCGCTGCGGGTGTCTGTGGCGACCCCCCTCCCGATGCCTTTGCCTGACCCGCCCCACCCTGCTGCTGCCTGTGCAGGCGCCAGCACTCTTCCACATACACCTTGGTGCACACGTCAGCCAGGCGGGCTGCGAGACTGGCAACCATGTGGGAGCTGGCTCCATCGAAGGCAGACATGGCGCACACCACCCTGTGCCAGTCCACTTGCTCCAGGCCCCCCACCTGCACCAGACAGGGAGGTTGGTGATGGCCTCTTAGCTACCCTAGTCAGCACACAGCCACTGACGCTGGTCGTTGGTGGCGGTGCAGTTTTGTTGTAAGGCCCTTAGCTGGCGCACATGCCCAGCAAGGATTGAACTCTTTGCTGGCGCTGGGTAGTGGGATGGTCTGACTTTTTAACTTCAGAAGACAAGAAGTTTTCTATTTGTTTTAAATTGTAATGGGGTCCCCGTTAAGGAAAGAATGCTTTCAAGTTATGGTCCTGGTTTGAGTTGTGAGGCGCGACTGTACAGAGCCGTGACACAGTCCCACACATTGGTTGGCAACCCTGGGATTGGGTGGTGAATGGTGTGACACTATGGGGACACTGTTGCGCCCAACCTACTACTTGTAGTACAAGCATACTGAGAGGTTTACTTGGGTTGTGGGGAACTCAGCTGGCAAGTATTTTTATATTTCATGCCTTGCAAGTCAAGTTCAAACTACACCACCGAGTAAACCGTACAGACACTCCCTCAGCACACTTGCCCCTGTACCTTGGTGAAGCACTGGGGGTTGGACAGCAGCACCGACAGGACGTCCCCAAGGTTGTAGTCGAACCGCCTGCCCAACACGGTGACCTGGCGGTTGCACTTCATACGGGAGGGGCTCCTGCAGCGTTCCACATGTTGGTGCGGCATGTCCAGGGCCACAGCGGGAGGAACGACAGGGCCACACGCCGCTGCCATCACGGGCAAGTTGGTGGTAACGGTGACGGTGGCAGACGAGGTTCTGGCTGGCCAGGCGTGTCTGTATTGCAGCTGGTCCAGCTGTGGGAACCCTGCGTAACCAAAATTCGAATGCGAGTTTGAAATTTGGGTGGGCTGAAAGAGGTGCGTGTTGCAGGACGTGTAGCAACACAGCGTACACACGATCTGAACAACCACAGGATAATGGATCACCCATAAAACGTGTAGTCCGGTAATCCCTAGCGGCAGGTGCAGACCACGCAGGAAAGCATGCATGTGCTGTATGCATGCACTGGCGTGCCCAAGAAAACGTACTCTGCTGTTGGCTGGGCGCTATACAGTCGCATAATGATCTGTTCATCTGCACTTTGTGTTGTTGCCTGCAGGCTGCTTGCCGCGGAGAACCCTTGCAATGTCAAGTTGGGCTGTCACCAGACGGGTGAGATAACGTCCAGCTGGGGAGTCGTGATAGGCGTTCAGTCTACGGCAGAGAAGTCTGCGGCTAGACTGCTGAGGATCTCAATAGCTACAAAAACGTGTACATTGCACTTGATGTAGAAGACTCGAACAATCCATGACCGCCTTTATTATCTCGATTTAAGGAAAAAATGCTGTAATACATATTTTAATCACCATTTCCTGAAATACACGGGAATAAAGGCGATCCCAATGAATAGTCCAGGATAAGAAGTGAGAGCAAGCAGCTTGGAAGCAGCAAAACGCTTTCTGGTCAAAGCTGTGGATACCGTTTGGCCAGTTTAGCTAGCCCTACTTGAACGAGCCCACCAGGCCGCAAGCATGGGGAAGTGGAAAACGTGGAGCGTGCCAGAAAGTCCCCCGGAGAACTACAACCCTGAAGAAAAGTTCAAGGATCCAGTAGCTTACCTTGAAAACAGAGAGTATGAAGTGGGGCAGAAGTTCATCCACCAACAGAAAGCACTGGTGCGAGCCTTCTTGCATCGACACACCATGCATGCATATCCCCCACAGGGACATCCCTCACTACAGTGCAGTACTCTGACACACCGCTATTGTGCAACAGGACGCGCGAACGGCCGTCAAACGCTGTTATCGGAAAGAAGGGGTGAACCATCTTCAGAACTGCAAAGAGGTAACACCAGAATGTGCCTGTGAGGTGTTGCCAGAGCTTGGTGAAGTGGGTGTCTCACCTGCCTTGATGTTTCCTTGCAGGTCGTCTCAGATTACCTTGCAGCCATCAAGGTGAGGTGTTCGGCAAGCTGTGTTACGCTGATTGCATCACCTGGGGTAGGATGCATTGCGTGGCAACCTCCATACACCTGGCCAGGACTGAGGTGACTTATTTGAGCAGCCTTCATCTGGGCAAGATGCAATTGGGCAATATGCTTGCTGAGAGTGTGGGGTGTCCATTGCAGGAAGTCGGGGTGTACCGGGCGAACAGTGGGCCCCACGACTAGTTATGCTACACATCAAGAAGACAACAAGAACCTGTGCCTACAACAGCGTGGGCAGCTGGGTATGCAAACTAAACGCCGTCCCTCTAGGGAGTACAACACGCCTGCCCATATCCTCAAGTCCAACAACGGCCCTCATGTTGAGCTTAGCCCCACTTGCCTGCAAATTGAAACAGCTCAAGCAGCCTGTGCCGTCAACGGCAACCTATTTGCCGCTGTATGAGGTGCAAGTCACCTTTTTAGACTTTCAAACAGTTGCAACCTGGTTGTACAGCGCCACTGGGAGAACATACAGCTGTGGCTTCTGCTGAAGCACCCTTTTTTTCACGAAACACTTTGGCATTGCGAGTGTACTCCTTCCTATCCTGTATGGGTGACAATAGCTGTGGCAGCAAACGCCTGCTAAGTCCTTGAACCCCGCCTCATTTTCATCTATTGCCTGACTGCCACTGCTTGCAAGTGCCTTGGCAGCTGTGCGTACTGCTGTAATCGCGCTTATTCTGTGACACCCAGTGCAACTCACGCTAGTGAACACCCAGCTGCCACGTGCGGTTCCCCAGTTACGCCAACTGTGCCAGCTTGGTCCTGCACTGGACAGTTCTCAGTAGTCAAGCGGGTACTAAAAGGACTGCAATATTGACAGTACTGCGTCACGCTGTCTTGACTTCACGGGCCATTATTTACACAAAAATTCAAGCGATTCGGGGCCCAGCAGGCACAGTGGCCCTGTCAGGAAAAGTAACGTTAGTGCCACAGGTACTGTGCTAAGACAGATCCTCGAGGGCATCACCGCTTACTTCAAAACATCATAAAGGCGGCTGGCCAGCAAGAAAGAAAGAAAATGCGAGTGACAGTCCAGTCTTGGCTTACCAATAGCATGGAACACATATAATACAATTACAGCAGAAAACATGTTGTTCAAGCACTGCAATATACGTGGAGGTCCCTGTCGTAGGTTTTGTCCCCTTGTTCTATCCTGCTACAATGAAAGGCCCCCACGCCACAGGGTGGTGGTGCATATATTCAAATAAACTTGCAAAATAACTTAAAAATGCAATAAAAAGACACCGTTCTTTCTGCCTTGCACTCCAGCGGCCTTCGGAGGGGTTCACAATAAAGTTGCAAAAATCAAGAACATTTTTGCCTCCCATGCCCCCGTACTTACTTTAAAGGTTGCTAGGAAAGTTTTCACACATATGTGGTTTTTTCCAGCCAAATAGAAAGAACAGCATGGTTAGTACAACCACCTCATGAAAGGTCCTACAGCACACCTGAATCCTTCAAACAGCACACTGTCAGTCCACTTGAACTACAATGCAGTCCACGATGTCACCATCCTCAATCCCATACTCTCCGATGGTGCGCGATGCCTCTAGATGGTGCCCGTCGAAAATCAGCCGGAAATTGTGTTCATCCATGGCCAACCTTTCAGACACATGCTGCTTGACTCTGCTAACCATTGTGCTGCCCTGTGCTTGGAACTTGATGCTGTGTCCAACTTGAGTCTTGACCACAAACTTGTCAGCTGCTTGCTGCCGCTGCTGAGCCGGCTGGGGCTGCTGCTGCTGGGCCTGTTGCACTTGTGTTTGCATCCTCACATGCTGCTCCGTGGCCCGCCGCCCCTCTGTTGCCGCTGCTGTCGGCTGCCGTTGCTGCAGGAGCTGCTGTGACGCCATCTGGTAGGCCTGATCCAGCCATCTGTTCGACTCATGCTGAGCCGCCTGCGGCTGGCTTGCCGCCACATGCAGCCCATTGTCAAACACGTCCACAACAATGCTGGTGCCTCTGGCCAAATCCAGCACCTTGCGTGCCATCTGGTCCACATCGGACGCGTCCACTGGCGTCCCACCCACGTGCAGCGCCACTTGCTCCAGCCCTGTCACACTACGCACATGTGGCAACAGATCAAAGAGCGCCGCATCCTCGCTGATCCGTATCCTTGACGCGGCAAGCTGGTCTGGATGGGAGCCAAAGCACTTGTTCAAAATGACAGACATCATGGGAATGCGCGCCTCCATGATGATCAGGCTGGTATGCAGAATTGGCTCGCCAGCAGGGACAGGGGTCCGTGTTTGGGGTTCAAAAAACCGTATGTCCTGCACAAGGAGAAACAAATGAAGGGTTGATTCACAGGACTGGAATTCACTAGTTTTGTTGAGGGTTCAGAAGGAGAGCAACAGTAGAAAGGCAGGAGATTCGTGTAGTTAAGGGCATGGACAAGCCGGTCAAAGTTTGTGCAGCAGATGCTACACAAAAGTACAAGAGGACGTTGTGACTGACGCAAGGCATGCATCTGTCAGGGGTCACACCTGCATGACCATGTCATTTGTCTGAGCCAGGTTGCACAAAACACTGCCAAGCTGATCAGTCACCACCACATCCAGACATACAGTGTGGCAACGCACGCCTCTGTCATGAACACGGTCAAAAACCACACTCTTCCGAGTACCGGCCGCTGCTGAGGAGAACACCGCTGCGCTCCATTCTGCAACTGGTGGGCAGCGGGAGATGCGCCGCCTGCCGCACAGCACCTCGCCGCCTGCACTGAACTGATATGACTTGCTGGCCAGGGCAGGCACAGCAGCCTCCAGGCGCTGCAGCACGTCGTTCACCATGCAGTCGGGGTAGGCATACACGGACGCATGTTCACTGCTGCCGGGTACAGGCACATCCAGCACCTGCACAGTCGCCTTAAACTCCCAGATGTCCTGAGAGGGCTCCAGCTGGAAATGGTCACGGTACAGAGTTGCCGAGAGGAGAACTTCACTGTGCCAAGCCCTGCTGTGCACAGTTGCTTGCGTGGGGCGTGGTAGGCTGCGGCCAAAGAGCTGCTCCATGGCTGTGTAACTACTGCCGATGTTCGCATGATGTCGCCACAGCTGCTCCAATTTCATGGGTGGTGACAGGCGGCTGCGTGGGTGCAGGGCCTTGAGCCGCATGAAGCGCAGGTAGTCTTGCACAAGGAGGGTCTTGCTGTGAACATCAGGGCCATTGGCCAGGCCAACTAGACTCTGGCGCAGCACATCCATGGTCCAACAGACGCACGGGGAACCCTGCAGTCTATGCAACCGGCTGAACCCCAGCCAGGTTCCCTTGGGGGGGTTGTGTGAGAAACAGTGGACTAGGCATGAAGGGGTGTGCACAAGTAGCAAACGTGCCTGAACTCAATTGGTGACCACAACAGTGGAGATATACGTAAGCATTGGGGTTGCGCATTGATGAGTTCCTAGGAAGTGGAATTGGTGCAAAACCCTAACGGCACATGCTCAAAACCCTAATAACTGGACAGCCTGACCAGAGCAACCATTCGAAAGGAGTTGTGAAGCCAGTGTGGCTTACCTTCAATTCCTAGCAAACCTCGGTGGGTTCTAAACCTGATGGAGTGAAGCAGTCACTTTGGAGCACACACACGAACGGTGTACATGGAGACCCGGAAAGTCAGGTTGTTACTCGTTGCCTGCAAGAACACACAGGGTTCTGAAATTCAGTATGTACGGTGCAGCCATAAAGGGGCCAAAGCCGTCTGGCGCAAACGAAGGCAAACCATCGGGGTTGAAAGGCAGGGCATATGCATGCATATAAGAGGGACGTTAGACACAGCACCCACCAGGGCTGGCAACCAGCAAACACCTACTGACATACAGTTAAAGAGGTAAACGATGAATTTGGGTTACGAAGGTTAAAATCCCCCTTGTGGGAATTTCCCACGACCACCCACCATCTTCCGAAAATGTTGATGCGTTTAGCAGGGCCGCACATAGTTGCAAGGTAGATGATGACAATAACATATATACTGGAGCGTTACAACTTGGTTCACTTCAATTCTCCTAGACGTGAGCTTTTTGTTGTGGGCAACTGGGTTGCAACCCACTGCAACTTTTGGGTAAATGCCCATAAAATATCAATAAATGCGTAATCCGATGCTAGGTCAACTCGCTGCTTTTAAGTCGCTGACATGCTGCTGTTTCACAAACTCTGCTGGAAAAGGCTTTTAAAAGGCTTTTAAAATTGAAAGACGGTCCATGTCACTGATATCAATACTGTGCTGCCCCCAGTGCTGGCTGGGGGCAGCATATATTAGCGACACTCAGTGCCAGACGATACAGACTGAAGGCTTATCAATGTGTGGGATACAATTAAGCATCTCCTGCATTCCTGCTCCTCGATAAAAGTGTGGCCCTTATCTGATGACTCATAGATTTTCCAAACACAGTAACCCAATTGACGTGTACGGTACTGTTTGCAGCCCCTCCCACCCGCCGTGGAAAGAGACTTTTCTGATAGGGCCACTTACCCAGGGGTACCAGGGATATAATAAACGGTGCAATACAGCAGGTAGGTCAATACATTCTTTTCTCACAGGTAAACAGTGCCCTAAGGGGGTGGCGGAATGTCGCCATGCCATGGCGCCACAAGCATTCCAGAATTATATCTTATCTGCACCATGGTGTGGCATATGCTGAAGCGACCGAATCAGGGGAAATATCTTCAATATATCAAGTGCTTGCAGTTGTATAAACCATGCCAGGGACTGCATTGGTTTGCCACCTCATTCACTTGTGGGTAGTCCATCTTGTTGCAGTGGTGGGAGGTCATGCACGACTGATTAATTTGCAGCGCTGTGTCGGTAACAGTGTGAAAGGTCCAGACCCACTAGTGCCACAGCAAGCATATGCAAAAAGCATCGGAATTCATGTGCACACCCAATTCTGGGCCTATTACCCTACGGGGTTGTTTTGCAGGGGGAGAAGGAGATGGGTTACGAGATATGCAGCAAACCAATGACTTGGCTGACGTGGCTTAGCTTTAAGCACAAACCCGCTGCTTTCTACGGCAAAACATAAGGAACCCTGCTGCAGTAGCCCCGAACAAGACTTGTTTGCTAACCTCTCAATGCTTTAATTCCCCTTCCCACTGCGCGTTCCCTTTGGTCCACACACCAAGCGCAGACTTGGAAGGGAAGTTTGCTCGCAGTTACCCATAGCAACAGTGCGCTATGGTTGACAGGCGCTTCCAGACTCTGTAGAGGAATTGGTTGCTATTGCACCTGCGAAACTCATGTAGAGGGACCGAGGTTAGCTAGCTAACTTTGGTGGGAGGAGTGTGCTGGGGAGGAGTGTGCCTGAGATGAAGGCAACAGCCGATGGGCAAACCCCACACGAGCTGACTTTGGCAGAGCGTTGCGTGGCAGCAAGCACAGCTGGGTTCCTGTCTACGCTGGTGACAAACCCTCTGGATGTTGTGAAGGTAATTGCTGAGCATCTGTGGCTGTAACAAGTTGAAACAGGCTGTCCAAGGTACAATTTCCCATCATCAACAATATTGTTGGCATTGCTATTCTGTCAACCTGGCACGTTCCCTGAGGTGGAATACGTTATTTATCAATTGCAACTGGATTCTTTAAGGCGCAGTTCTGCAAGAGGCGGCACTGTTCCCACTCTGGTGGCTGACTTTTGTGTGATCTTTGCAGACACGCATGCAGGCTCATGCTGGCGCTTCCTCGTCCTATCCTCTGCCAAGGTTTGCAAGGTAAGACTAGTCTTTGCCAGATCACATTTGTGAGGAGAATGCGTAAGGGACACACTTGCACCCATCTATTTGCTTGTGAGCATCGTCCACCTCTCATACTGAGTGGTGGACAATGCTCCATGTACGCCGCTAGGTTCCTGGTATCACTGTGCTGACCAACTTATCGCCACACCCTTGCAGACACTGCATGCAGCGCTCGCTGTTGCAGCACCCACACCACCCAGTTTACGCCTCCACCATAGATGGCCTGCGCAAGATTGTTCAACACGAGGGCGCGGGGGTGCTGTGGCGAGGCAGCAGCGCAGCTGTGGTGGCGATCCTTCCCCTCATCGGCATCTACCTGCCACTGTATGACTACTTCACAGCACAGCTGAAGCCCCTGCATGACAGCGCCTACACGCCACTCCTGGCTGGAGTCGCAGCACGCACTATTGCAGACGTCATCACCTCCCCTTTCGAGCTGGTCCGCACGCGCATACAGAACATAAAGGGGGGCGGCGCGACCAGTGGCCAGACCAGGGGGAGCCCCAGCTCCATGCAGCTGCTGCGCGAGGCGCTGCCAGGTGGCGGGACGCCGCTCCAGCAAGCAAGGGCGCTGTGGACGGGGCTGGGTGCCCTGCTGGCAAAGGACATCCCCTTTGCAGCCATCTACTGGACCCTGGCGGAGCCCATCCGCAGCAACATGCTGCTTGCCTTCCAGCACTGGGGCCAGCTTCAGGAGTCGCTGACTACCGCCCAGGAGGGTGGCAATGGCACCAGCAACGCACAGCCAGGCGCGAGGGAGCAAGCCAGTTCCCTACCTGGGGACAGTGCACCAGGGTGCCCTGCGCACTTGCAGCAGGCGAGGATGTACGACATGCCTTCCGACTGCGATGACTACAACACCTGGCGGTTCAGCTCGCAGCAGGTGCGCATGGAGAGCGGCAGCGCTGCGCGCGGCAGCTCATCTGGCATGTTCAGCGCATTCTCGGGGGCACAGCTCAGGCCAAGCATGGCCATCCTTGGTGGCGCCAGCGGGGGCGGCAGCCAGCCCACCGCAGCGCAGATTGTGGTGGCCAATGGCGTGGCTGGGGTGACAGCATCTGCAGTTGCTGCGGCCGTGACGACGCCGTTGGATGTGGTGAAGACCCGCATGCAGACAGCCACGGTGCTGGAGGGGGGGATATTGCACTACCTGGGGGCGGTGGCCAAGCAGGGGGGCATGCGGGCGCTGTTTGTGGGGATGGCGCCCCGGCTGGCACGCACGACCGTGGGCTATGGGATGGTCATGTGCAGCTACGAGGTGTTCAAGAGCACGCTGACCAAGCAGGGCTGAGAGTTTTCAGCCTTTCACAGCCAGATTTAAGGAATGGGGTCAGATGAGCCATGATGTTTGTTTGGACGCAGAGCTCTTTGCATGTGGGGTGTACGCGGTTGGCATCATTGGGTATACTTTCAGTCATATTGATCGTTGCGTTTGCTTCTTGTAGTAGTGTACTGGGTAGTGGGGATTTCTCATCAATAGTTATTGCGCCCTTGAGCACAACGTGATAAGACGTTGTTGGGTTTGTTTCAGACTGGGATAGATTGATTGCTGCATCTCCTTCTTGCAGCACTGTACTGTACCGGGGTTTCTCAAGCATTGTTTATTGCACGTGCGCATTTGATAAAATGCCAGTGCGCCTATTTTTTTGTCAGCTCCATTCATGCTGGCTGTACATCATGAAGGGTGTGTGTGTGTATGGGACGGGGCAGAGATGAAACCTTGTTGTTAGTTCTGCGCCATTTTTTATTTTTAGCTACCTTCGTACAGAGGCACCTCGTTTTTCTGAAGTTGTGGCCGAATATACAGTCTGTGGTGTACACTGCTTCCAGTTGTCAGTTCTCTGGGGTAATTTATCATTGGTAGGTGATGGAAACACGCAGCTATAGCCTTAGTAATACTGTTGTTATCGCAAGACACCTGGGAGTTCCCTTGCAAACCCCGAGCCAGTGCTCTGTGGGATGAGGCAAAGGCATGACACAATGCGCTGACAAATATCCTCTCGTCATCACCGACCTGTATGTGGGGGATACAGACTTGTAGTGTTACCACCTGCAATGCTTGTAACCGCAGTCACTGTGATTCCAGCGTTGGCGGCTTTTACTCGGTGTTGTACAGCGCATTCATATCTGGGACCCAAAGCGCACTTGCAACAGTCACAGTCACGTGCCATTCCCATTGCCATGGCTAGCGGTATGCTAAATTGTCTGTCAAAACAGCATCCATCACTGAGTCACAAAATCGCTTTTTGCTGCTTACAAACTGACTCGATGCAGCGGAGGCACGCCATTGGCCTGCGCTGCAGGTTTGTAGGTAGTGGGCTTTATGCAACTGGTTCAAAGGGGTGAAAGGTGCTGTGAAATGTCACCAACTCTCAAGGTAAGGTACAGCGCGGGACGCCAAGAGAGTGCCCTTTCCCAAGATAACAAGGCAAAACTGATGCAGGCTGTGCTGCTGTTGGCAGGCTAGGCCTGCCAGTACCTAGGGAACGCAAAAGAGAAGATGTTTAGCTTGTCTAGCCCCACCGCTGCATTGGGCTTGTCACAGAAGCTGGGCACCTGCCACCCCTCCTCGGGCAGCGTCTCCCCCGTCTCAAACCTCAGCACGTGGAAGTCTGCGCTGTTGAAGAAGTTCCAGCGCACCGGCCGCCCCTTGGTGACCTCCTGGTAATAGGTGATGAAGTTGAGCACGGTCCACGCGTCACAGGTGAACCCGTTAGACTCCACCTTCCCCAGGTGCGTCGCCTTGCTGAGCCAGGTGGGCTTCAAGATGTCCACTGGGTACACCTGCTTGAGGCAGGAGCTGGTTTCCCGGTTGTAGTAGTAGCTGGTCCTGTTTGCAAACTCCAGGTTGTAAAACACGCCCTCCAGCTGGTCTTCCAGGATGTTGAGCACCCGCCCGTTCTTGAAGTCATACCACATGTTCACCAGCGTCAGCCTGCCCGTCCTGTTCTGCACCAGGACGGCATGGAACTGCTCTGGCCAGGTGGGCGGTGGCTTCTTGGTGGTGCTGTCGCTGGCTGTGGCGATTGCACAGCTGGAAACAACCAGCAGCAGCTGCCAGCACAAGGCCTGCCTGCGCTGCCATAGTTCCATGCTGCGGCACTGGGCGTCAACAGCACGATCAAGACTTGGTGGCTGTCAGTGGCTGGCTACTCTACCCAAAAGAGACTCAAGGCTGATCGCCACCCACTGACTGTCCCACCACTAGTCAACGTTCTTGGCTGTGGCTGCAACCTGCGGGTGCATGTCCAGGTTAACTTGCACGTCCAGCCCAGGTCCACGTTCCTTGAGCACAACCAGTGCGTGAAAAAGCTAACCTAATACACAACAGTGTTGGGCGCTATGCAACAAAAGTGCCCAACTAGCTCCCATGCCCGTAATAGCGTATCTGCAAAGCTGTCACAACAAAATGCGGGGCACTGTGCACTTGAAGTGAGCATTTTACACACAAGGGTCGCTGGAGCACGAAGCCCCTCTTGTCACAAAGTTGTGCTGTAAGTCGTTCTTCCTAACCGAGTTCTACCATGACATGGCCACCCCCACATTGCTATGCCCCTCTTACCTGTTGGCAAGTTTCCAACTACAAAGACACGACTGGAAGTCTTGGCGACAAGTTGTTGCGTATAAACGTTTGGAAAGCTGGCTGTCAATGGTGGGTCAGTGTCGCCTTGCGCCACTACAACCGCCAAGCATGAAATCCGCCTACGACTGAACTCTGCACGCATACAACTTTATACCCGTTGGCCTGACGTTGTAAAGCAGTTGTCTTCGCGAATAGACCGTCGAAGGGCGTTCGATCAGATCTTGTATTGTTGGGCAGTGGGTTTGCACCATCGTGTAGGGGGGTATACAATACGAACGTAAGCTGATACATATGCATGCAAACCCTGAGTGCCTCTTTACTGCATTCCTCCAGTGATAATCAGCCCTATCACTTAGTGATAACTTACGCAGTCACTTTCAAAGCGACACGCGCTTCTCGCACGATCTTACGGTGGTGCCGTTCTTGGAAGCTGGATGTTGCACAGGACCTGTCACAGGTCGCTTGCTCTGGTAACCAGTTGAAACTGGCACCTTACCGCAAACCAAGCGTTTTCTGTAGTTCAAGCCTTCGTTGGCGTGATGCATGGAGCTCGTTGGTCCCTCCTGAGTATGCATGCATATGTAGTGGTGTAACCCGCATGCATCTGATTTTGAGGTTGCAAATTGGCCGTCAGTGGCCAACATACCCTCTGATTGGCTAACACTTACAAATACTACCGTTTTATCTTCGAAGAGGACCGCCACAAGCCGGAGCAATTCCCCTGGGTCAGCTGGGAAGGCACTCACCAGTAACTGGCTGACACATCATGGCCAGGCTACTCAAGGTGTGTACAGCAACCAACCGTCTCTGATTCCATTTTTTGCATATGATTGCTACCTATTCCTCCTCTGCCGAAGCACCGACGCAGGCGGGCTACACCCCTCACTCTGCATTACAACGGATTACTGGCATGGTGGCTCCACACCCTGCACCAACCCCCAGTTTATGGGGAGCGAAGAGTGTGTATCAACAAAACAAAGCTTTTGGCTCAGCTTTCCACCGTGATCCCTGTATCGTGACCTCTAGCAGGATGGCTGGCATGGCACAAAATTCCTCACACCATGCGGCGACTGATACCCATGTGGCAGTTTTGCGGGCCGCCTTTGAAGCCGCATTTGGGGGAGCACACATTCAGTCACGTGACAGGATCCTGATCACAAGCTCAAACCTGCACACGCAGCTCCTTTAACCCACCATCGGTGCACTGTTGAACCCATGCCAAACCCCAAACCCCACGCTAGCAATCCTGAAGCCCACCCTTAGTTTCACCACAACCACCCTAGCTACCACACCCCACCTCCTCTATCCTCCATCACCACATCTCTCACCCCACTCCCTGCACGTGCAGCTGCTGAACCCCACCATTTCCGTGTACCGAGACCGGCGCTTCGATGGCGACCAGCAGCAATTTGAGGAGCGGCTGCGCACCTCAACCACCGTGTACGTGGGCAACCTGTCGTTCTACACCACGGAGGACCAGATACACGAGGTGGGTGGCGCAAATTAATTCGTTGGTCACATGCATTTCGCAGTACTAGAGGGAGGCCCAGGGCCATGTGGGTTGACCTAGTTATGAGGGTCAGGACAGACTTGCTTGGCGCCATGTGTACAGACAGGGTTGGCTGCGGATCTTGCTTTTGGCAGGAACAGGTGGATAGTACGTACAGCAGCACAGCCAGGTCAGCTGTCAGTCTTGCACATGCACAGCGCCAGCCTGCCCAGCTGCATGGGGTGGGCGGGGCTTAGATACTTGCATTAGAGCCAGGCACAACCCCAGTGCAATCATTTGCCTGCTTGTCTCCCTGTCACCCGCACACATGATGGAGCGCACCAATCTGCAGCACAATCTCCATCAGACATGGCTTCATTAGTAGAGTCACAAAGCGGTGCCTGGGCAAAAAGCCTTGCTTGGAATTGTAGTGTATTTTGTGAATGTTGTGCCAAAAAAGTATGTGTAAATGTAATTTTATTTGTCGCCGTATTTTCGCCGCAATTCCTCCGCTGCATGTACAGGTCTTCTCCAAGGTCGGCTTCATCAAGCGCATTGTGATGGGGCTGGACAAGCAGCGCATGACCCCCTGCGGCTTCTGTTTTGTGATGTACTACAACCGATCAGACACCGAGGACTGTGTGAAGATCATCAATGGGATGATGCTGGACGATCGGCCCGTGCGGGTGGATTTCGATTGGGGGTTCATGGAGGGCAGGCAGTTTGGCAGGGGGCGGAGTGGCGGCCAGGTGCGGATTTGGGGTTTTAGGGTGCCTAGGTTTAGGGTTGGGACGGAAATCATTGGTTTTATGGAGGGAGACAGCTTAGCAGTGGGCGGTGTGGCGCCAGCAGGGCGTGGCCCTGGCGGAGTGAAGGTGGATTGGTATCTGGCCATTTATGCGAGCAGAAAATACATAGCAGGCAGTCAAGCAGAGGGAGAATTGGTGGCGGTAGATAGCTGCTCGAGTGTTCTGAGGTCCTGACCCTGCCCAGGCAACTGTGCTGTGCACATTAACCCTAAACCCTAAACCCCTGCTGTGCACCCTAACTCTTCACCCCTGCTGTGCACTCTAAACCATCAGCCCCTGCTGTGCTCGTTAAACCCTTGACCCCTGCTGTGCACACTAAAGCCTTGACCCCTGCTGTGTAGGTTCGTGATGAGTACCGCGTGGACTATGATGCTGGCCGGGGAGGCTTTGGCCAGATCGTCAAGACTGAGCTGCAGGCGATACGGGGAGGAGGCCAGGGGCAGGTAGGGCCATGGACAAGTTCAGGAGTAAAAACAGTCCATTATTCCCATGGTTGTTGTCAGATTGCTGCGGGAGGTCGGGGACTGTAGTAAGGGCATGGTGGCGTACAAGCATAGGAGGTTGCGGGTTGTGTTAGTCATGTATACTCTGTTCGTTGTTGGCTGATGGAAGCGCTTGCCCTGCAAGGCCTTTGGCGTATGATGTACAGCCTTGTGGTTTTCCTGATTATACTTTTAGGGCTGCTATGTGTAATTGCTGTGCCAATTAATCGTAAAGTTTCTTTTCCTTTGCTGTCCATTCAGAGCTTCGGCCTTCATCCAATTCTGTTGTTTACCCCTTTGTTGACCTTGCAGTCGTGCCCCCTTGTGCAGGGCAACGATGGTTACCCTACGCCGGGGTCGCGCCAGGGCCCCCCCAAGCGGCGGCGTACGGATGATGATTATGAGTCCAACCCTCGGAGGAGGGAGCGTGAGGGCACGCCTGATGACAACTGATCAACTTATATTGGGTAGGCTGATGGCGATTATCGGCCCAACCAATGCGCGAGGGAGCACATGTTCAGCCACAGTCACCTGATGGGATTGGATTTGTCAGGGACAGGATGGTCAAACCTGTGAGTTTGGATGTGTGCCAGGGGATCATGATCACTGCGCAAGTCGTTGCCCGCAAGAATTCAACAGCGCCCATGTTATCTTTAGACCAGCCAAGTAGGAAGGAGTACAAGCCAATTTTTATTGTGACTTCTGTAAGCCTGCCGTGATTTTTTGTTTGCAGACATATGATATAGGAGGGGTATCCGCCGTGGCCTTGAGTGTGGCAGGTACACCAATGCCAATCCACATGCGCAGCGTCTTGTGGGTTTGGCGTCGGTACGCAGTATTGCCCGAACCAGCCCGTACAGGTTATACAAGCTTTGCAACAAACTCACCAACAGTACGATGCCATGGCAAGCTCTGTGACAGGCGTTTGGTTCCGTAGTCCAACTGACTGTGTTTTGCTTGCAATTGATTGCAATTGATTGCAAAACAAAGTCAGTTGGTTATCAATTGCACAAACAGTAATGCAGGCCTCCTGAGCTTCCTTGTTATCCCCGGGATTCTACTCGACGATGGGTTCATTCTAGATTGAACCCGTCTGGTTCTTGCCAAGTTTCTTGGGTTTAGACAAGAGAGGGCAACATTTTGTAGCCAATGAAAGTTGCTGTATATAGCTCGGTATTCCGAAGCAGCTGCAACGTTGGTTACCGCAGTGCATGCACACATGCTTGCATATTTGCATGCCGTCTCGCCCCCCTTGTGTTGTTGCACACCAGTACCACAAAGCCAACTAAATTTTCTGCACAAGTGACAGTCTCTGAGTAACCCAATTGAACCCCCTACCCCCAGGGTAGTGTGGGCACTAGTGTTGCACATGCATGCATTGCGGTCTCAATAGGCAGAAAGGACGTTTCAAGGCTGCGCGTAGTTATGGCGTCGCCTGAGGCCCCACCCTCCCAGCTGCCCAGCTACGTCAAGCCAGCGCTGCTGCAGTTCAAGGCAGCCGAGCTTGAGTACCTGAGCAACCTCACGCCCAAGCTGCAACGCCAGCTCAGTGACGACCCAGAGCACTTCCACTCGGCTGGGAAGCACCGCATCAGGCTGTACGGCTCAGTTGGCTTTGTGATGGCTGGTGTCAAGCCCTGCGCGCTGCTGGCTCATGGGGTTGCTAGGGAGTACATCAAGGGCTTGGTGACCACGTGTCTCCAGCCAGTTTTTGAGGAGTTCAACCTAGAGGCGGAGGGGTTCAGGCTGGTTGAGATCAGGCACGTGTGATACCACTTTGGCTTGATTGTTGCACAATCTCCGACAGCAGCAGTGCGTCTAACACCGGCCGGCACAAGGGTTGGCGTGCAAGAACTGTTTGCTATACCCAACCCCTCAACAGCGAGGGAGGAATGTGAGGGGTTAGGAAGTAGGCCGCAGTCCTCGCCAGCTGCTGCCTCCCTCACATACCTCAATTTGCCAATGGCTTTCATGGCTTCCCAGCAGTCAGTATCAGCCACCCCACGCTACCACCAAAGCACCCCATGTTGCAATGCCACAGGTGCAACTCAGCAGGGACCCCCTTCCCACACCCGCAGGCACAAGCACCGCACCAGCAATCCCATCCACCCCGGCTTCCAGTGGGGCTGGGTGTTCGCCAACACGCGGCACCCCTTCTTCCCAGCCGTAGACAAGGCGCTGCTGCAGCCCTACCCAGGCCCTGTGCCTGAGCTGCTCATAGGGCGCGCCCTTGGCTACCCACTGCCTGCTGGGGACGCCATGGTTGGGTACCATTGCCATACGAAGTTTTGAATCTTCCTTTTACAAGACTTTGCTCAGCCAGGACATGCTTTGCCCACTGGCTTTCAACGGTAACCGTTGCAGATGATTTGTAGTTGAAAACCTTTCAGCTTAAATTATTGAAATCAACCTACACCTGTTGCTGCAGGCATTATATGGCATTGTAGTGACGTTATGCCCAGGCTGGTTGGGCAGATTGAGTTGCATCTCAGCTGTTGTTGAAGTTAATGCCGGTATGATTTGAATTTAATACAATCATTCAATGATGTAATTAAAGATTGAATGCTGGCAAACTGCACGAGGAACAGCAAAAATAAAAAACATAATGACATGGCTAAACCCTTATCACAACGCATGCGTGGCATTCTGCAGATGGATCACCAATTGTCCAGCGGCTGCCGCCTTCAAGACACTTGATCTCATTTAAAAGTCATGTGTGCACACCCCATGTGGACCGCTTTCCATGCCAATTCTCACAGCTGGGCAGTGAACACCGTGGGCTTCAAATTGTGCTCATTCTTGGCATAGATCCCCAGGATGGAGTAGATGTCGGGCTTGTACAGCAACCTCCCATCGCCCAATGGCGGCAGCACCTCCTGCAGCTGCCTCCTGACCCGTGCCACGTCATCCACATCCAGGTAGTTGTCGGTGGTGATGCAGATGACGTGGCCCGGTTTGGGGCTGCGAGAGCTGATTTTGGCAGTGGGCCCCAGGTGGAATTTGACCACGGAATGCGCCACGGCGGCCCAGGCGGGGTCGCATTCTGAGGAGGAAGGGAAGCACATCCATTTGCCCCTGCAGGCAGCAAATCCTAGCAGTGAATACCCTTGACATTGAACACCCAGAATAGCACTGCTGTGGCACACACCTGCACTTTGGGTATCCGCGATAGTATGGTGTGAATTGGATTGTGTGGCACAGCGAGGGTGGGGGGAGAAGAGGGAGTACCCAGTACCGCAGTAGCACCAACTTTGCAAAACAGTTCAACAACTTGAATATGCAACCCCTTGAAGTAATATTTGTTGTAACCTCTTTGTTCAAGAGCTGAACCTGCATTGCAATGTCTGATGCATGGTACGGCATCGTTTCATGTGCTATCGGACTTAAACAACATAAGATTACCTCCTTATTTTGTAGCGCTCCGCGAGAGCATCTATGTGCGCCGATGTGACCCCCGCTGTGCCATCTTCCAACTCCTCCCACTCCTCCAGTGCCCTCTCCACACGCATCTGCGCATGGTTCAAAAACAGATTAATAAATGCCCCCACTGATGCGCAACAACAATGCAGCCCACAGCTTAGTTGCCCTGTTGGTCCATCATTTTCCTGTAATTGCACTTTGGGAATGCGCAATATGTTCCAGCACAGAGACAGCATTGACCCTGGCATAATTACCCTAATGTGAGAACCAAGGGCAATTGACATTGGACAGCAAAATGGGGCATTCCTCCGTCATGTATACATATGGTCGTTCATGCAGTATTGGTAAATCATCCCTTACCGACATAGGTGTTTTGGCCCTTGTGTCATTTTCATCAACCTGCTGCGCATACTTGTCACGATCCAGACAGATCCATGCCACATCTTGACAGCTGGCTCGGGACGGGGGAAACGTTTCCAGGAACTCAGAAAACGCCGCCTGGTCCCCAGAATGGATGTAGCGCACTGCTCGCTCAGGTCCCTCCATCCTCTTGAATTTGTGAGAGGGGTCTAAACAAGGCACTGCATCTCCAAGGGATGCCAGCCTCTCTCCTTTTGCTTTCCTGGGACGCCTTTCCTTGGACTGCTGCTCCTTTCCCTGCACAATGCCAGTATATTTTTTTGGCAATAACCAACCAGATTGATCCAGGCAACAGCCAGTCGGGTCCAAAATTACCTGCAAACCCTTGCTGCTGACCACCCAACGGTCAAAACCGTACACCAACCTCCCTGCTGAACCCTAAACACAATGGCGAGACGTTATCAACCCTCCGCAATTTCCTCACCGTTGCCTCCTCCCCGCTGCCTGATATGCTCCCCTGTTGCCCCATCACCACTCTTGCACTGACGATGGCGCGCATACAGCGGCTGCACAGATCCCTGTCCTTGCACAGTAGGCAAGTATACCTACAGGGGGCACACCAGGATTGGCAGCGTTTGGGTGCACTCAGTGAGAATTGCAAGGGTCTTCTTCTGTGGTATCCCACAGCAAAATTTTGGGGGGGCATTGCAATCCTGTCGTGCATACACCAGCGCTATTCTGGCACTGTTAATGGCTTGCTGAACTGACAGCCTAGGTCTCTGTCCGAGCACAGCAGGCACCTGAAGTTTGAACTATGGTATGCATTAGGAATTTGGATTTGTGGTCCATTTTAAGGGCGTTGCCTAGATACCGCCACAGGACCCTGTCCTAGTACCCCGCTGGCACACGAACCCTACAGGGTTCTACAGTGGACCAAAAACCCTACAGCAATGTTCCAATAGGGATAGCATCCGAGCCCACTGCGTGTTCGTAGCGCAGAACAATGTTAACCTGTTGTTGTGTCACGTATCTAATAATAGCGTGAAAGTGAAAGCAATGTTGCAAGCACTCGGAGGACTGGCGAATGAAAAAGCGCACAAGTCACAAGTTTTATTTCCTACAAACACCGAGTTATCCCGTTAGGAACATGCGTGCTTCACTTATAAGCACAAAAATGAGGTGTGCTAGGGACACCTGGTGGCAGCACGGCCAAGTGTGTGCGTGCAAGGTGGCATGCATGCATTGCATTGCATGCATATGTAAACTCAACCACGTACTGCATGTGTAGACTATGAGAAACAGATATCAGCGGCAAAAGCAGTCGGAACTACCGTCCAACACCACGCGGCAGTGGCACCTGAACTGAGCATCACACAGGGCTTCACAATGCTGCGCACCTAGCACCGATGATGGGCTCCTGCTCGCAACCATCGCACGTGATGTCGAGGTGCTCTATCCTCCACGCCTTGCCATCGTCTGACCGCATAGCGTTGCGAACCGCGCTGAAGTCATCTGCGTCCTTGCTTTGATCCATCCTGGCCTCGTAGCATGCACGCATGCATGCATATGCCTTTCAAAGCAGGCCTAGGCAAGAGTTCTTCCAAGGATAAGGGTAGTGCGCAGGATAAGGACAATGAGATTTTACGTGTAAAGCGACTTTACATTTTGAGGAGGTTGCAGGGCATATGTGTGCGCCACAGCGGCTTATTGATATTAGCACCCAAATCGCGGGCATATTATATAACTACCGGCAGCTTGTAGGGATAAACCATGCCACCACAGTCTCTTTGGACGAGCAAGCTTGTGGACTATAGACAGCAAAGTCCGTAGCAAACCCAAGGCTTTCTGCGCCTCGTGTTGTCACTCGTGCCACACTCCAGCCTCAGAAGTTCTCTGACACCATCTGTGCCTAGGCACAATGAGCCTCGCAACGACAGTCTGCAGCTTGCAAAACACGAACTTCACCACGCTCTCTACCAGGTCTGCTCAACACCGCAGCCTACAACAGCGGAGCACCCGACATGCGCTTGCACATGCCTGTGCATGGCGAGCACACCGTGCAACGCCCAGAGTGATTGCCTCCGGTGCAAGGAACGAGAGTGGCGTGGGTGCATCAACCAGCGATGCCACGTCACTGGCCGACCTCAAGGCATGTGTACCCTAGTGGGAGGTGTATGGACCTCAGAGAATGCCTATGCGTATATGCATGCATGCACAGGGTCGGTGCACTCAATTTGCAGCTGTGCTGGGGGGCGCGTTACCTTACAGGGTACTTGGCACGTTACATGCTTATCCAGATAACAAAGGGCATGGCACTGCGTCTCCTGCAACAGAACCTGGCCATGGCCCTGCTACCCTATTAGGTTAACCGGTGGCCATCTCCCCTCACCACTGTACCCCATAACCCAACAAATGCCATTCCAACTGCGCTAAAGCCCCAACCCTTTGGCAGAAGCAAAACCCTAAACCCTACCACAAGGGTTTTGGTCTTGACCACGCCCAGCTGCTGTGCAGGGTGCGGTGGTTCGCACAGTGGCGGGCACCAACCGGGGCAAAAGCACCACGGCGGAGCAGCGAGCAGAGATCCTCAAGGCTGTCCGTGCCCTGGAAGCTGCAAACCCTACAGGGTATGCGGTATCCAGGAGGGCCTTGTGTGGGGGTATTGGGAGGCTTACCTTGGCAGCTAGGTGGTTCGCGGCAATGTCCCTGTGCATCCAATCATGGAGCGTTGTCAACACCATGCCTAGTCAACAGCAAGACATGCCATGCATGCTTTTATTGATAGTTGCATGCACCCCTTGCCCCATTAATGGACCCATTAATTTCTATGGAAAGCTTTTGCCCGGATGTGCATCCCCTTCAAATCCCCATTCCCTTAAAATCCCTCCTTTTAGAAATTTTCGCAAACGAAAACATGCGTCTACGGTGCTCAATGCCGTCAACCTGCCCTAGGGTTTTCCGTGAACCCTCACATAGGGTTTTCATTCCTTCCAGGCGGCCCGCATACAGCCCCCTCATCTCGGGTAGGTGGGCACTACTGTACAATGGGCCAGGGGATGAGGCACAGGATGCCAGCCCCACCCGTGCAGGCAGCCTGGAGGGACCCTTGCTGGCCGCACTCAAACCCTTCACCGCCAATGCTGTGCGCTCCAAGGTGCGTGCTTGCACAAGATCCTAAACCCTAAACCCTAAAACTTAAACCCTGAAGCTAAGTTTTAGGCAAAATCACAGTACTGTGCTGTACAGCAATCAGGGGTTTGTGGCAGCATTTGGGCACAGAATAAATCATCTCATTAAAGTATTGTGACAACATCGTGTTCTTTTTCAAACCCTGCAGCGCCTCCACTGCATCGTGGATTATCGCATGAAATTACGTCAGTCATGCGCCATCTTGCACTCAACTTACACCCATCCACATACCCAGGGCATCGTGCAAACCATCAAGGCAGAGGAGGGGTACGTGGAGAACCTGGCAGAGTTCGTCATCTTTGGGGTGCTGAATGGGTACCTGAACATCCTGGGCACCGTTGCTCGTGCGCCACCTGGCAGCGGGTGGGGGGATGGCACTCGAGTGGACGTGACGTTTACTGCCTTTGTCGTCAAGCTGGGGTTTCTGAAGCTGACGATACCCTTCAAGTGGTTCCGGGTGACACCCAAGGTGAGTGGTCACCTGCAGGGCATGTCTAGGGCATGTCTGGGGCATGACTAGGGCATGTCTAGAGTTGAGATGTTGTGCAAGGCATGTGGTGGTTGGCTTGCTATATGGGCAAAAATGGATATGCGCGACTGGCTGGTCCCCGACTGCCACACCGGTCAGTAACCATAGTAGCCGTGTAATCCTTGCCCTTGCAATAGAAATTGGACACTTCAAGCCAAGGGATTTATTGACAAAAAATAAAATGGACAGGGTGGAACACGAATGTGCATATGCTTGCTCATTTTGCTGATTTACAGTGCGCAAAGGCTCTGACCCCTAGTAGGTAGTACCCAGCAGGCGCTGTAAATGAAATAATTTATTACAACTTGCCTGCTCATCCTTGCTAATTTACAGTGCGCCCAGCTCTGACCCCTCCCAGGCAGGCGCTGCAAATGCAAACTCATCATGAACACATATCTTGTGCCTCCTCAGGGCTGGGTTGAGACTACCTACCTTGACAAAGAGGTGCGGGTGGGGCGCGGGGACAAGGGGAGCGTGTTTGTCACTGCGAGGCAGAAGTGAGCACTGACCAACAAGGAGTGGGCTGACGGACCATCATGGTGTGTGTGACACCTCTTCATGAATGTCTCTTATAGGACCTTGAACACGGTCAGCTGGTGTTTGTTGCAGCGAGTTGGAAATGCTTGCTTTCTCAAATTGTTGATTTTGGTGCTTGGCGTTCAGTTCAACCTCAATCGGGCCACATACTTTATTGGTGACATGTATGGTGTGTATCGTTGGACTTCAAGCAAAAATGTTTTAGATGCCTGCACTGCAAGTCATATCCATGCGCGTTGCTGCTGTGCCATTTTATTCATGCCTTTGGAGTTTGTTTTGTTGTTTCTCAAAAAGAAATTGTCAGCCCATCGGATGAATGGGATGTCCTCACTGTTACTCACTGAGTCAATGGAGCGAACAACTGTTGTGCGCCGTATGCAGCCGTATGGACGCGCGTGTACCCAATTGGTAACCATTCATGCGCATTGGTTACAAGACAAATGAGCACCTGCGGCTGCATTGGTAGCCATTCATGCGCATTGGTTTGTAATACATGGCAAGAGAGCGCATGAGGCACATTCATGGCCAGTAGTGCAACCGCACCCCAGCATTCCTGTAGCGCTTGAAAGTACTGTACACTGCTGTCAAGTCCTGCCTGTTGTTCATGCTAAAATAACGAGCCATTTCAGCGTGGTTATAGTGCATCTCGAAATAAATGTCTGACACCATCTGCATCAGTACGGGGTATCTTTCCAGCATGGATAACAATTGAAACTCCAAGGTGGCCATGTCAATGTCCAATTTAACAACAACAAAATCCCCGGGTTTGTACATGTCATATATGATTTTGAAGCAATTTGAGGTGGCAGTGTCTTCTCCCTGCGCAGGGATGTTGTAGAAATGGATCTTGGCAAAGTACTCCTCTGGGACACCAGCCCAAAACTTGGTGTGGTTGACATCCTTCACCTCCCACGCCCAAATTTCATCGAAGGTTACACCAAACTTTCCGTAGTGCTCGGTGAACCACCCCATGCTCGTGGCAAAGTTCTGACTCCCCAGATCAAACAGGTACCTCCTTCCCGGGTACCTCCTGTTGAAATCATCGCCAAACATTGCATTTGGAAGGATGTATGTCCGGTTTTGAATGTCATCCTTCAGCGGCCTATTCATGCACATACCGAACGGGTGGCGTAGGTGCCCCACCAAGGGTTCCACCCATACACGCGAGGTGCTGAGTGATGTGTCATTCTTGGGCTGCCCACAGGTGTTCTTGTAGATGAAGCTGGAGAAGAGCGTGGAGTTTATTGAAGTCCCAAGCGCTGCGTAGTTTATGTGGTGGGAGGTGCCTCCTAGGAAGCTTTGGATCCCCTGCAGCCATGCCAAGCTCTTGTCCTTATGCCTCCCCATTGCCTGGCAGAGTTGCGCTTTGTCGCCTGCAATGGAAACTTATTTTAAAAAATCACATTCTTAATTATTGTTATGGTACTTTTCCAATTCAAAATTTTTAATTTATAATTAGTAATATGATTTGTGTGGGTTGCACATTGGTCTGCATCCTGTGCTGCCAAGTGGAATTGGACAGGCCGCAGTGGATATGCCAGCCCCTGTCAACACGTGGGAAATGCAAGGATGAGCAGCAAACAAGTGTGTATTGAAGCACCAGGCTGAGCATTGAATGGGTGTCCGGACAGACAGGGCCCAAACCTCTGCCACAGGGTCACATCATGGGCTGCTATCCGGCGCCGGTTGGAGGGATGGATGCACTTCCCAGCTACACTGATACATTTGCAATTTAATTCACATGCGTGCCCCCGGATGGATGCATCCCCGGGACAGATGCAGTGATAATATGATCATCCTGGTACTCACACACAAATCAGGGTGTAGGGTGTAGGGTTTAGGGTTTGGGGTTCACCTGGAAGCGCTGTGTACTCATCCTCCCATTGCCTCTCCCAGTCGCTGGGGATGTACTCCACGAATTCGTACCTGTAGCCTGAGAACATGCGGTGAATGCTTAGTATGTGCGTCATCTCAACACTGTATGAGCCATGCTGCATACTGCAAAGTGGTCCCCACACACACACCTCCATGAACATCTTTCAGATGCAATCAGGGCTTCACTGATGATGCACTTACCGGGAAGCGCATGCCAGTACAGTCAAACCGCTCTGAGAGGCTTTGCTTTAACGTGCCCTGGCTTGACATAATTGTGCTGGTTTGTTTTCAGCCCAGATGCGATTGGTTGTGGCATAAACCAGCTGGGTGTTCATGTCAGCTGTAGATGCCCCATGGTGCGCAACCTGGATCCACTTCTGTCTAATTAGCTAAGGTGTACACCTCGGCTGGTCAGCCATTACTTGGGTCCAAACCGACAGCAACCTCAGGCTACAGCCACCCTGAACTCCAAACACTACACCCTTGACAAATAACCCTACCTGTCTGGCAGTTGTTGGCGTGGTGGCTGAAGATGTGCTCGTGCGGGCCCTGAGGGGTGCGGTGCGTGTGCACAACTACCCCAGCCTCAACTGTGGCTGTGCCTGACCATGGCGCCGAGAGAACAGTCGCGATGGCCAGTAGGTGAAGCAGGCCCTCAAAGCACACCCTGCGCAGCCACAAGTATAAAATCCCTAAGCTTGTACCGCACCTTGCAGGGTGTGGTCGCTGCGCCATGGGTCCGAAATACCCTAGGAGGGGGTGAGGTTCAACCTCGCTGGGTGCAGGTTCACCACAACTTTTCTAACCGCATTCCCACAGTTAATGAGTGTCCCTGCAGAAACGTGAGCATATGGCAACTTTTCCATGGTCAACGCGCTGTCACACGTGACGGTGTGGTGCGGTGTGCAGAATCCTAGAGGAACCCTCACAGAACCCTGCTGGTATGATGCCAGAGGCTGCACCTGATAGGATCGCAGCTCTTGTATCAGGTGCAGGGTGGTTGCATTCGAGATCCTAAAGAGGGTACACTGCTGCTGGTTTCAGTCAAGCTCCACCGCTCCAACTGTGCACAAGGCAGCAACTGGGCGGGTGCAAAGAGCGGGTTTAGAAACCACCATGGGGCACGTTATATGGCTCACCCGCGTCCACTGTCACTTCCACAGCGCTTTGGCCCTTGGCCAATGGAGGCTTGAGGTCCACCTGCCATGCTTGGGCAGAGAGCGGTGCACCGGAGGGGTAGGGGATCCTCGGTGTAGGCCTCGCGTGAAGGTACCTGGAGGCTTGCACGAGATTGACTGCTCATGTAGCTCTCATGCCCGATGTATGCTATGATGGTGCCTGATGTACGCTATGATGAAGCCTGGCATATGCTATGGTATCGATCCAGGGGGTTGGTGTTGAATGCTATGCACATGTAGCTCACATGCCCGATGCAGGCTGTGAACATATGTACACATGCGTGCCTGATGTATGATACAGGGGTCGGTGATATTTCCTGCAAAGGACAGTCACCCTACCCAGGTCTGGGACCTGAGGATTAATCGCAAGGTGGGCCTGCTTGAGTGTGCACTGAGTGGGACTGCAAGATGGGTCTAGGCATCACGTGCACTGCGAAACAACTGCATGATGCGTCTGGGTGCACGAGGTACATGATGCCCCACGCAAATACCCAGCAACAGTGAACGACAGCAGCTGCTGACATCGCTCTTGCAATAGTACAACACACACTATGCGTAACGCCACGACACTGATGACAACGTACCTGCAAGAGTTAAATGCAAGCATGCATCACGTCAGCTGTTACAGCTGCACATGTGCGGGTACCCAGTTGTGAAACCCCTTATCGTGATGCTGTTGCGAAACAGATTTTCCCTTGAAAACACTGCTGAGACCTGCGTACACGTATATCACATGCAGCAGGATGCATACCTGGCCCAAGGGTGCGTCGTAAAACCCTCAAAACCCTAGTCGCTAGTTCCTTCTATGCCCAGCCAACCTCTGGAACCACGACCAGCGAGTGACTTACACCAGCTAGCACTCCCACGCAACCTCTATCACTGGTATAAATCGTCGATGGGTCGTTGGCAGCCTAGTTTTCACGCATGTCCCCACATGAAAACTTTACACTGCAATAGTATTTGCTTGCATTAGTAGCTTTATTGAGATAAGATATTGTGTGGACTGCCAGTGGTTATTGCAGCAGGCCTGATTGTGATCAACGCATTACAAAACTACAAGACGCGATGCCAACGGGTTGCGTGGTTGCTTGCGTGAAGCACCCCGTGATGGCAATGCCACGCATTGCTTGAAACACCCCGCCTAACTTTCCCTCGCATTGTGGATCACCCACAACGAAGCATGTAACTCCTGGCTACGTAAATTGTGTACATATCGTTACAGACACTTTCAATCATAGCTTTCCACATGTGGTCAGGCACAAAACATGCCCCTTGCACAACACACCAACACCCGCCACGGCCCCCCATCAACCGCAGCACAGACTGTACTCTGCCATCGACTTGCATGACATCATCCCCTTAGCTTGGCAACCACTGCTGACATCACCGCTGACCTGTCAAGCTGGAATGCAGGCATCATGGGAGGCGGCTGCGGCAAAACCACCACCGGTGGGGCCTGGTGTGGGGCCATCGGAGGGGACTGGGAGGCATCGCCAGGAGAGGAGAAGAAGGAATGCAAGGGGATGGAAGCTGGGCCATCAGGCGCACCGTTCCGAGTGGATGTGGATGGTGATGCCGTGCCCTGAAATCGCACGTGGTGCTGCTGCTGTGGGGTGTGTGCTGGCGCGGGCTGTGGGCCTGTGGGGGATGAGGTGGTTGTGTGTGGCGGGCGGGTCCCAAGGGGGGTAGCCATTCCTCCCCTCTGCTGCTGTTGTGCGCCTCCTGCACCGCTTTGCCCCCCTCTGGCATTCACCCCCGCTGCGGTCGAGAAATTGGCACCCCCTCGAGAGGCCCCTGCTGCATTTAGGCCCCTGAGGGCTGCGGCAGCTGCGGCGGCGGCGCCCGCCTTTGACTTCCTCTTCTTTATCCAGCGCTTGAGCGGCTTGGTGTAGGGGTAGATCATGAAGAATCGGTGGCGCTCCCCTTGTTCGTTCTGCAATAAAGCAATCCCTTTAGCTCAGTTGTGGATGGTGCATGGTCTGAACCCTTGGACCCTTGGGTGGATGATTTGCATATTAGTATCGCACCTAGCACGGCAACACCGATCGCATGTCCACCCTGCACCGCCAAACCCCAAAACCCTTACCTGATACACGAGCCCCGCCTCCTCCTTATTGGTCGGGAGGTCCTCCACCCTGTGCCAGGCAATGGCCCCAATCTCCTTGCGCACTGTGGGGGCAAATGCGGTGTCATCAGGTACGCCCTGGATGATGTACAGCTTACTGCGCTGCTGGCCGAGGGTGAGCTGCAAGGAAAGGAAAACCCCAAGTTAGGAGTCAGCGCCGAGGGTTTTCTTCGGTCTACCCTAGGGATGCCCGTAGGTCAGGATTCGAGGGTGTAGGCAGGCTTAGAAAATGAAAACTCTAGGTCAAGGTTCAAGGGGTTGGGGCGGATGGAGCGAATGGACAGTGCTCGTTTGGTAAAACATTTCTGATGCCGCACTCAGAACACACCCTCCTAGAGTTTAGGGCTTGGGGTTTAGTTTTAGGGTGTAGGGTTTAGGTTTTAGGGTTTACCTCAATGAAATCCTCCTCCACCAGCCTGGACCGCATGTCAAACCCAGTCTCCTCCATGACCTCCCTGATGGCGCACTCTGAATCCACCTCGTCTTTTGCGATTTTGCCCCTTGGGAAGCCCCACCCCGCCCCGCTCTTCCACCCCTTGACCAGCAGGGCCTTGTCCAGGGAGGGGTCCAAAATGATGCCCCCCATGACCGGCACGCTCTGCTTAAATTGCTGCAACATTTGGAGTGGGGAGCGTGGGTCCACGGGAGGATGGTGGCATGAATCCAGTCCAGCATGTGTAGGTTTCCATCAGGGGTCGCCATGGTTCTCATGACAGATTCAGGGGCCTAATCTGGTAGTGTTTAGGGTTCCATCAGGGCTTACTGGTATGGTACCTTGAGCCTAGGCTTTAGGGTTCACGGTTGCCATTTACAAAATCCCCCACCTAGTGTTGTCACGTTCAGGGCCCCCACCTGGAACCGCCAGGAAAGCGCTGCTTGGCGCCGCATGTGCAAGACTGACTGCTAATCTGGCTGCATTGCTGGAATGCATGTAGCTAACTAACCTACCTGGAAACGCAGGTAGATCTGGTCCAGCTGCACTTGGTATGGTGCCAGTCCTGGGCACTGCTTGAAAATGAGTGTGCTGAACTCCTTGAGGGAAAGGTACTTGAGGCTGCGGTCATGCTCACGGCTGAAATCCTGGAAGGAGAATAACCTCAGTTTGTGACAGTTTCCCGCCACAGAGTTCAATTTATCGGGTCCAGCCAAGCGCACATATGATGCAAGGCTTGCCAGGACTTATCTGGGTTAAGTGCAGTATGCAGGGTTGTTGCATTGCCTTGACGCCCATGGCAGTACTACTGCACTTTGTTGTCTGGGTGTCGGGTGTACGGCTTAGGAATGCGTCTGCAGGGTGTAGGGTTTAATTTGTAGGGTGTAGGGTTTTGCCCCACCTCATAGTACCAGTGCGCCTGCTCCACCAGGAACAGCAGGCGCTCAAAAGACCTGCAAGGGGCGTACAACATGTCAAAAATACATGTATTACACCGGAATTCACAATGAGCATGCACCAGGCAGGAAGCTTTCGCTGTGCTGGCCAAGCAAGGCAGCCACGTTGTAATGCCCAACGCAGCGAGGAGGTCAAGGGGCTGCACTTAAGGTTTAGGCACACGCAGGACAAGGACAAGATCTACGGCAGCGTGAAGGGATAGCACATGCAAGAACAGGGGCAGGGAGTTGAGGGTTTAGGGTTGCCACCAGCCATTGCAATAGCATGAGTGTAATGCATGAGTGGATGAAAAGGGGAGCAGCAGTGTTGGTCAGGGTCACGGAAATGGAGAGCGAATGGCATGACAATGCATGCATATAGGGCGTTAGCTGTTGTTACAATCCGTTTATGGGGGGAAAAGCCCTGCAGTTGCCGATGAAGCCGGCTTCCGCCGTTTATATTGTGACACTGATGCAAGGGGAGCAAGGGGTTGTAAGGTCGGAAATTGGCTTACTCGAGTTCCTCGGGAGGTACGTTGAGTATGAAGCGGGTGCATAGCTCCTCCAACAGCTCGTTGCTGGGCATAATGTTGCCACTCATGGCGGCAAGCTTCGGGTGCAAGCCAGGTGGCCTGCAGTTGGTGTGGCATGCGGTGTTACAAACGGGTGCGTTGTTGTAACTTTTTCTAAAAAGTATCAGGAGTTGCGGTGTGGTGGTTGTGGGTATGCGCAAAGCGTGTTGGGCAGGTTTGTAAAGGCTGAAGAGTGGTGCATATGCATGGATATGGTGTGTCAACACCCGGCGCGGCACTGGTAGGCTGAGTGTTGCACTCCAATATGAAAGGCTTAAAAGTGACGAAGGTTAGCTCTTGTGTGCATGTGTGTTGAAGGCCGCTATATGTCACCTGGCAGCACTGTTATGACGGTGTGTGTCTATAGAGGAACAGGGTACGGGGTGTTTCTCTCCGGTTTGAAGAGCCTTCTGAGAGGTGCTAGGTACGGCAACTGCTCGATGTCGTACGAGGGACCAACATAGCGTCTTGTGTGAGGCAAAAGCTACGATGGTTCCAGTGGTCAGCGAGACTGTACCCGTCAAAGAATGACACCATCACCTCATAAAGGTCACTGGGAGGTACTTGGCAATGGTGATGTTTGAGACTGCCAATAGATAGGTCTTCTGGTTTGTGGGTTCTTTAGTGTTGCAACGCAACAAACAATGCATGCATGCATTGGCATGCAAGGGGCGATGCATTAGAAACGGGAAGGGTGCACGACACTTGGCTCCTCCAAGAGCCAAATCGAGATGGATGCGAACAAGAAATACCCACAAACTCTTTCACGAAACAAGACGAAGCCAGGTTGTTTATATGGGAGCAGGTTGAAGGCGTTTTAGCGACTGGGTGCTTGCCCAGGTGCTTGCCCATGTACCAACCAGTGGTGAGTGCGTGACTTCACCCGATATCGCACAGGACTAAAGACTGTCACCTTTAATAAAGTGCTCACTGTGGGAGGTCTCTGTGTTCTAGCACATACTAACAATATGCCATACTTTTGCGGGCTAGTAGCGGACTGCAGTCCACCTGCTTTGGTCCGGAGAACACACCCCGGTGGCACGCCTGCAAATACGAGCGGTTCTGATTGGCCCCATATGATCCAGGTTGCAGCACAAAGTACCTAAGGGAATCTGCCCCCACATGCCTGAAGACATGCCGTAAGGGTGGTTGGCCTTGACTTCCTCACTCAGTCCGCTCGCGGGGCACAATGCACGACTCCAAAAGTGCCAGAGCCTCTGCTGATGCGTACTTCAAGGACGGTGACTGGTCCAAAGCCTTGGCTGGAATTGACGAGGTGTGCTTCAACTTTTGACAACCTGGTCAAGCCAACCCTGCTTGCATGCTGTGGGTGTGGGTGTAGGTGTGGCTATGGCTGTGGCTGTGGCTGTGGCTGTGGCTGTGGCTGTGGTTGTGGCTGTGGCCGTGGCTGTGGCTGTGGCTGTGGCTGTGGCTATGGCTGTGGCTGTGGCTGTGGCAGTGGCAGTGGCAGTGGCAGTGGCAGTGGCAGTGGCAGTGGCTGTGGCTGTGGCTGCAAGCTCGCTTTGTTGTTCCACAGGTGCTGAAATCTTCACCCGACGACTTACACCTCTGGGGCAGAAAGGGAACCTGCCTGCTGAAGCTTTGCAGATACGAAGATGCCCTACAGCTGGCAATCAGGTACCACACACCAAACACACAGTTCCACCTTGCAGTAGTCCATTACGCAATGCAGGTCTGACGTATCCAACAAAACATGTACCACCACTAGGCCATGTTGCATCGTGGTCAGGAGCAGACGCCCTGCAGCACGGTTGCAAGCTTGTCGCTGTGTGGCAGTACTATTGCATTCAACCAATCAAAGGGCACGGCCCTGTTCCTGTGAGGCGATGCCCTGCCCCTGTGATGCCGCCTGTTGTAGTCTATGTGCACTTGTATCCTCTTCCGTTGCCCCCATTGCCCTTCTCCATACTGATTCTTGTTCCTCGGCCTTGTCCACTGCCTTGCGCAGGGGCCTCAAGGCGCGCGGGCGGTGGATGCAGGGCTTTGCGCTCCACGGCCAATCGCTGATGTACCTTTCCCGCCACATGGAGGCTGAGAAGGTGCTGCTGGAGGGCCTGGCGGTCAACAGTCAGGACCCAACCCTCAACCAAATGCTGGAGAAGGTGATTTACTTTTCCTTTGAAATTACTTTTACTTTCAATTTGCTTTCACTTCTAATTTACATTACGGAAGGTAAACAGTAGAGATAATGATAATGAACAAAAAAATGCTGGATAAAGTAAAAATGGTTGAAAAGGCCTCGTGGTCAACAGCCAGGGCCCAATCAGATCCTCCTGGAGCTGAAGCTGGCGGGATGAAAGCATGCTTGGGGCGGATCAAAAGAGTGAATACTTTGATGACAAGCTTGCTAAGGCGCAGGTGGATAACAACGGTGGATGGCGAGTCTGGTGGCTGTCGTACAATCTGTAAACCCGGAAGCTTGTAACCTCGCATCTGACCTTTGCAGGTGATTCGGTCTCGCAACCACGGCTCCAGTGACAGGGAGCGGGGCAAGGGCGCCTTGCACGATGGGGACTACGAGCTGGCAGTGGCGCAGTACACTGCAGCAATAGCAAGGATACCATGTGAGGCGCAAGCAGTAGCACATGCTATCATGCCAAGCAAACATGTCATGCCTATTGAATCTGGCCTACCCAGCACATGCCTTACTGTCGCATCATATCCATTCGCAAACAATGCAAGGGCAGGCCTTTTATCCCTTGCAGAAAAACATTCTAGGGTCAAATTAACTCCATTTTGCTTGTTGGTGTTGCAGCGACTGCCACCCCCCACTTTTCTGATGATATGGCCAAGCTGTATAGCAACCGGTCTGCTGCACGAGCAAAAGCAGGTGAGACCATGTGGCTAGGCTGGAGGGAATTGCATGCACAATTAGCTCTGCATCATATGCCCGCATGTTGAATGGTAACCACTCGTACTGGGAGTGGTTCAACCAAAAAAAAATAAAAATGTATTCACATGGCGCTGCAGCATGCATGTGTGACATTCTTCCTGCGCCCATGTCAACCTGCCAGGTGGCAAGCATCTAGAGCACCACTGGGAGGGGGCACTGGAGGACGCTGACAGGTGCATAGAGCTGCACCCCGACTGGGGCAAGGGCTGGGGGCGCAAGGCGCATGCGCACATGCTGCTGGGACAGTACGCTCAGGTGGGATTCCACAAGAATATTTTATATGGGCTGATATATTGCTTGCCAGCCAATGTAAATTGAGGATCACATGCTTTGGCTACTGAATTGCTGTGAATCACAGATTGCCCAACCCTCCTCTGAGTCAGAGCACATGCATATCCGTTCTTGGACGAGACAGCGTGAAAGTTTTGTTCAAGAACTTGTGTTTGGTTTGAGACTTGCGTTCTTGTGCTCCTGTTGCAGTGTGAGAAGGCGTACGAGAAGGCGCTCACCATTGAGCCGCGCAACGCTGAGTTCAAAAAGGGGTTGGAGCATTGCAGGTGAGGGTAGGGTGCAGGTGCAGGTGCAGGTGGGGATGGGGCTTCAGTGTGGGGCTGAAGTAGTGCATGTGGGAGGACACCAAGGAAAACAAAATTGGAGGGGTGCATTGCCAATGGACGGCCTAGGAAAAGCATTTCCCACTTGGCCCTGCCTAGGTGCACACGCCGACGCTTTTGTGTCTTCATCAAGGGTGTGTAGGATGTGGCACTGGGGACTTAGCCCTGATCAGTCCCCTGATGGTGCAACAGGGTACTTGCAGCGCAGCACCAGGCGCAGAAGAAGCAGCATCCACCCCCTGATGAAGCCACCACCCCTGCCTCAGCAGCACCCGCCTCGACCAATGGTGGCGCGACACATGGCGCGCCCACCACCTCTGCATCAGGGCCCGCCCACCACCTCCAGCAACAAAATTTGAACACGGTAGGGAGAATGGACTTTCGTCAACTTCGTTTTTACCAAATGATGGTTTTGACATAGTAAATAAAAAAACATACAACTAAATAAATAGAAAACAAATCAAACTCCCGTCACTGGTTGGGAGGATATCACTGCGCATGTGGGTGATTGGAGGGATTGTTGGCTTTGTTTTAAGAGAATGAAAATATACGAAAGCAGTCAAATACAAGGTAACAGGCTTATCTCCCCTGTCCCAAGCAATGCACCCCTATATGCCGTGTGCCTCAGCAGCCTCAGCCTTGACCAATGGCAATGCGACACATGGCGCACCCTCCACCACTGCATCAGGCGCCGCCGACCACCTCCATCAACAGAAGTTGGACACGGTATGGGACGTGGATTACACTTCAATTTATCATAATACCAATCGACTTCTTTGTCATAGCAAAAACCATTGGAAAAAAAGAAGCTTGGGAATTAACAGGCAAAAGTAGTAGGATTAACCTTAACAACCTTAGCTCCTCTCTTGGGATGCGCCCCTATATGCCGTGTGCCAGCCCTGCACACAAGCATATTCTCAACAAAGAATAGGATCACCTGTTTCACCCCGTCCAACAGGAATCGCCCCAGGACGACCCCGGGGCTGGACAAGGAGGGATGACGGAGGAGAAGCTGCTTGCGGCCCTGCAGCAGGCACAGGAGTTGATGGCTGGCCAGCCCACCAAGGTGGAGGGGTACCTTGCTGCAGGCCAGGCACTGCAGCTCGCCAACATGCCCGAGTCTGCATATGCGGTGCTGTCCAATGGCGTGGTCAAATGCAGTAAAGGTGGGGCAAGCTGCTGTGTGAGAAAGACCCTAGAGCAGGCTCTGCTGCATGAATCTGCTGGCATGGCAATCACACGCCGCCTTGGAGCAGCACCTGCAACACACCCCGCCACCACCAGCAAACCTAAGCCCAACCTTCAAAACCCTAGCCACTTGCCTCCCAAGCCTTTGACCCCAATGCAGCACGCCACATGGCTGTGGCACGGGTTCCCCTGCTGCACCAACTGCTGACGCGGCAATCGCCACTACCCTAGAACCCCACTTGTGCCACACCCTACTCCCTAGAACCCTAAACCCTTCCCCAACTGCAGCCAACCCCGAGGCAGCCCGCCATCTGGCAGCAGCACGCGTGCCCGTGCTGCGCCAGCTGCTGAACTGGGAATCACACGCCGCCCTGCAGCGCCACCAGGGCCGCTACGCGCTGCACTCTGGGGTGCCTCGCTCCTCCACGCGTGTGTTCTGTGTGTCTGACATGCACGTGGACCAGCACGACAACCTAGCGTGGTGCACGGGCCTGAGCATGAGCGACTACCAAAAGGACGTGATACTGGTGGCAGGTAGGGGAGGAAACACAACGTATTAATATTAATATCTTGTTTATATTTTATGTAGTACTGAATTTATACCCTCGTAAAGAGCTATAGCCACACTTACACAACTCAGTCTGGATTGGAACTCAGGGCTGAGATCAATGATATGCAACTGCATCATACCATCAGCCATTCCTCAGACTATGGCACGGTATGTGATGCGAACTTACACCCATCCACAGGGGATGTCGGCGACACCTACGCAGCTGTGCGCACAGCCCTCTCAGAGCTAAAGTCCCGTTTCCGCCGCGTATTCTTCACCCCTGGGAACCACGACCTGTGGGTGCGGCCGGGGCTGGAGGACCAGCGGTTCCCCGACTCCATGTGCAAGCTGCTGGCCCTGCTGGATATGTGCGATGATCTGGGGGTGGACACAGGCCCTGCTGAGGTGGCGCAGGGCATGTGGGTGGTGCCGCTGTTCTCATGGTGAGCGTGGCACATGTGCACTTAAGATTGAATAGTGTTCAGTAGCATGTCTAACACCACTGCAGTGGGTTTTTCCCATAGTCTTGCACGCACATCGACTAGGCTGCTGGCCCTGCTGGATATGTGCGATGATCTGGGGGTGGACACTGGACCTGCTGAGGTGGCGCAGGGCATGTGGGTGGTGCCACTGTTCTCATGGTGAGCGCGCATGGTACCATGGCATACAATATAAAGAGGGTCGCCCAGAACCCTACACTATCCATATCAAAATATATATAGAGCCCAAACCCCTAGTTAGGTTAAACCCCGCCCACCCTGCAGTACAACGCTTCTATGACCAGATCACCCCTCACCCTAGAAAAAATCTTCTAAAACCTAAACATACACCTAAACCCTACACCGCAGATACAAGAACTTTTCTGACAAGCGCAGCCCTCAGCCCGAATAGGATTAGATTCCCAACCCTGGTCTGCCATGCAGGTATAATTCCTCCTTTGACGAGCGCGACCCCCAGCCTGGCCAGATGCGCTTCGACACCTTCTGCACCTGGCCCATCAGGGAGCAGGAGTGGTGGACCTTCATGCTCAAGATGAACGACACGCGGGTGCAGGAGTACAAGCGGGGCAAGGTAAGCAGGGCGCAGCAACAGATAATGGATGATACTGGCGTATTAAAGGGAAAATGAGTCGATAGATGTATTCATACACTGTATGCCACTCTTGTTTTCATCGTCTGAGGATTGGCATATAGTTTACGCAAAATAGGAAAGGGAAATTGTGGTTTAACCAGGTGCACTCCTGCTATCCAAACATCCCCAATCCCATTCCTAGGCCCCCCTTTTGCAGGACGACATCATGTTCACCATGAGCCACTTCCTCCCCCGCCCCGAGCTCCCTTTCTCCCCCTACGTGCGGGAGCTGGGCAAGGCGGTGGGCTGCAAGGAGATAGACCCCCAAATCCGGGCCCTTTGCTCCGACGTGCATGTGTACGGCCACACGCACATCAACGGGGACCGGGAACTGGATGGCAGGCGGTATGTGCAGTACGCGCTGGATGAGGTGGGCCCACGCGCGCAGCTGTACTGCCTGTGGGATGGGCAGCGGCTGACTGGGGAGCGCATGCGGTGATGGTGGGCCTGGTGGTGGATCGGATGCGGTGGCGATTTGTAGGATGGGTTGGGCGCTCATGATGCGGCGGGGCATGGTATTGCGCGGTTGCAGTGCCTTGGGCATGGTGGGATGGTCAGGGCTCACTTCAAATGGTGCAACTTCTACTTTATGACAATGGATACGGCAATTGCCTGTGCTCTAAGCAAAGTCACCAGTCAATAAGAAATTTCATTGTAGTTCTTGGTTTTGTATGCACTGGGCGAAGTGAGCTACTGCCTCTGCTGCACTACCCCCAGCTTGCAACCACCTCATACCAGGTCCTGGCCGTGCAAGGATTGTAATAATCAAGGCCTTGGCATTGCGCGGGCCTAGAAGGAGGTCCCAAGATACCACACAACCCTATAGTAGCTACATCTGGCATTGTAAAATTGGACGGTTATTCTCACATTCCTGCTCCAGCTCCAGCAAAAGATTAATAATTTATATGGAATAACATTATGATTTTGGCAAAATTGTACATCATTTTGCACGCTAGTACTAGTTTGCACGCTAGTGACTAGTACACCTACTTAGGTAGTCCCCACCTCTTTGTTCAATACCTTAGACGCCGAGCTGCATCCGTTACAGTTCGTTAGTATCCATACTGACATGGCACTCGGTATATAGATTGGTGGTGTTCTCGCATGCATGCATATGGCAGGAACACTGAGGACTTGTATTGTGGGCAACGTTGGGCTGCATACGCCTCACAATACAAAATTGGTGTGGCGTATATAACCCACCCGCAGTGAGCGCGTCAGCATGCACAGCCAGGTGAGCCCTCCCATGCATGCATGCTTGCATCACAATGCAAGAAGTGGTGGCCGGTAGCTTCTCCAATTACTAGGCCCATAGGCAAACTTAGGTAACCAGTTTCAGCGGTGCAGGTCAGGTTATGTCATCCCACAACAAGTGGTGGTGCAATGCTAGCTGAAAAGTCACGTTCACTGCGCTGCCTGCACCGTAGTGTAAACTCTTCAGACTGCACTGTTAAACACCCAGGTCAACTGGGTTGCTTCTTGCACGTTTGTGGACCAAGTACTCCTTGCAAGGACCCAATGACTTGTGTGGTTTGGTATGAGTACCTGGACAAACCCCTCTGTGCAGGTGCCGAGCTTGCTGGCCAAGGTGTTTGTGTGCATCTCCTTCCACTGGAGCGTGGAGAAGCTGGTGTTTCTGGAAAGGGTAAGCGTTAGCTTGTTGCTGCCAAAATAGGGGTGAAAGCAGCCTGGGTTCCCACCCGTTACTTCAATTACTGCAGAGACTACCGTATTCCAAGACTTTATGAAAAAGGAATTACCTTTTCTTTATCGCTACTTTTATTTGACCAACGCGAAACCAAGTAAATAATACTGTACCTACCCTTCAGGCCTTGGAGCAATGCGCGCAGTACCCCACAGAGGTCCATGTCTCCATCATCTGCAACAACCGCAAGGGCCTGCAGTCTGCCCTTGCTAGCGGCCTGTTCCCGGCAAACATGCTCATCACTGTGGTGCCTTACGGGAAACAGGAGGCGGACTGCAAGTATGAAATGGTGTGGGAGCATCGCCAGGTGATGAAGGAGGCTGCCACAAAAGGTGAGCCCACGTCCCACCCGCTTTTTATATGTATTGTACCTGGGTACTCTTACCCCCCGTAACCCTAGCACCCACAACCTCCCCCCCGCTTTGACGTGTATTTTATACCTGTGTACTCTACCCTCCTATAACTCTAGCACCCACCAACCCTCCACTCAGAGCCATGCAAGGCATGCTTTCAGCATGCAGACCCAGCATTCTAACCCTAATCCCTGCACCCTGGAACCCTAAAATAAAAAAGAGATGGCAGCCAAGGTGCCTATTCCGACCATGCCATCCAAGGTGGCGGATTGAGCCATCTGACCTTGCAATTTGGACCTTCTGCACAGCTAGCTTAGCATTGCTGAGGTTTTGTTTGTAGAGCAGATCTATCGTTGTGCAGCCATACTCCACTAGGTGGGCTGTGTTTGCTGGGGAGCATATATTATAGCGAAACAAATAAATAAGTAAATACCTATGCAGCCTGTCCTTGAACATGCGCATTGGTTAAGGAAGAGGATTAGCGATGAGAAAATATATTTCAGCACTTGTACTGCCTGCAGGCGATTACACTTCCTTTATCTACATGGAGGATGACACCCTCATCCCCTGGGGATCCCTGGTGTCATGGGCCATGGACACGCTGGTGCTCGAGCCCATGGGTTTCCAGCGTGGCTTCATCCGCACAGAGGTGGGCAAGGATGGGCTCCTGAAGATGGTGGACAACTACAAGAAGCAAGGAGTCAGCCTGGCGACTTACGAGGGCAAGGTGCACGTTAATGTTGACAAGTACAAAGACAAGGACCCACATGTGGTGCCGTGTGTGTACAACGCCACCACCACGCGTGTGGCGCGCTTGCCGCACCATCGTAATGACAACTGGCAGCAGATGCTGTGCGTCAACGCGGATTACGTCAGCCCGCCGGAGCCGTACTTTGGGATGTGGTTAGCTAGCCGCACCCAAATGGAGCGGTTCATGCAGGCGGATGTGTACGACAAAGAGGTGGCGTTGACCAAGAAATTCCCCGGTCCTTGGCACAACGGCTTTCCCGAGAGGAGCATCTGGTGGTTCATGCTGTTTGAAAAGCCAGAGGGGTTTTTGTCTTCCACGCTGGTGCCGTACGACGCGGTGAGCAAGCGGTTGGTGCCCGGTGCACTAATACACCATGAGCGCAACGGGTATGTAGACATTGGTGGCCTAGCGACACACGTTGCTGTCAAGGACTACTTGGAGCGGTAGAGTCCAGTTCCCAAGCTGGCGTGATTTTCAAGCTGAAGATAGCGTGGCGTAAATTTGCACCTGGACAGCTAGTGTTGTCATTTACATTTGTTCAGAGTACGGGGATATTTTCCTTCGACTCTTCAATTTCTTTGCTCTGACGTTACCGATTGCGCCTCATTATATTGGTATTTTGCCAACGAGAAAGGGTCGCTGTGCACCTGCACATGTGTTTATTTATTATTATTTACCAACAACATCCTATCCGCTCGTTGAACTTCACTCACAGTACACAGTTTATTATGTGCTTACAATTCACAGCTAGCTTGAAGCGCTTGCAGTATATCATACGCGCTGCTTTGTAATACATGCAACTAGCTATCTTCATATGAACCCCTGCAATTTCTTACAGCCTTCTATCTCCCCACTCGGAGACTCCCCCCATTCAGCCACCTTATGCACTCAAAACCTTCAACCAGAAAAGATTTAATCCCTGAATGCCTTCCCATGGGACCCATGCGTTTCTATGTCGCCTCTTTCTGGTTCCTCCCTTTTTCAAATATATGAGCAAGCACAAGAACATGGACCCTAACCCGTAACCCCCCTACCCTAAACCCTACAACAGCTCCCTGAGCTCCACAAACAGGGCCATGAGTGCATCCAGGTGTGCATGCCGCTCCACACAGGTGCGCTGGTTGAGCTCCAGGCAGCATCCACTTGCCTCCACGTGCACGTTGCCCTGGGCGTCGGTGATGCGGGTGATGGTCATGTGTAGGGTGCGGTGACCCTCCTGCAACCCAAACGTGTGGTAAAGTATGGATAGGGTAAAATCCAAAAGAAGAAAACGAAAAAAGAAGGGAAGCACAATCGCGTTGATGAGTGGATGAATGGTAGAATGCAGGAAGAAATCAGTTGACCTTGAGCGAGGTGAAACCCTAAAAGTTTTAGGAAGGATGTATGCCATGCCCTGAGAACGTGCCATTGACAAACATGCCACCCACACCACCATGTTTCTGCTAGCACAGGTGGGCGCCATACGTACCTTGCATTCAAACACCTGCTTGCTCTTGAACCTGGTCTTGTCAATCGCATGCATGCGGATGTGATCAGGAGCCAGTCGGATGGCTCTGGAACTGGCGCCATTGCCTTTGTCATAGGTGCAGCTGGTGGCAATATCCCAGTTGGTTTGCGCTTCAGCATCTCCATCCTGCAGTCGCACAGGTTTAGGGTCCATGAGCCAGTTGGGTACTGCCTTCATGATAGGTGGTGGCAATGTCCTGTAGTTGGACCATGATTATTGGTGTGCGCCTTCAGTTTAGTTCCAGAATCCAATTTAATTTAATATTACTATTGTGGGCTCAGTGTCAATGCTGCAAGAAAATGAGTCAGGATTGAGGAGTATATTGTACTGCAGTAGGGGTCAGAGGTGCAAATGGGTGGCCCAGCCGGTGGCGCAGCGCCGTAGAATCCAGGTGCATGTGGAACGATTTTGGTTTGCTCTTTGCATCCATACCTGGCCACCATGCCCGTCTCCCTCAGCCACTAAAACAGTTATTTGTTTACGGTTACTTTAAACCCTAAACACCTCATCCTACACACATCTCACCTTTTGGAATAGTCTCTGAGCCACCAGCTTGTGCCTGACATCAGGGTGGGCATCGCCATTGCTGGAGGAGAGGAAGAACAGTCGCTCCTGGCCACTCTTGAGCTTGCGAACCTCAAGGGAACCCCTGCAACACACTCCAACGTGAGATAAATAATTACTGGTCACATGCTGGAATTCCAGCAAAGCAGCCATACTAGCAGTCAGTACGCAAACCAATGTACTCAAGAGTTTTGCGCACCCAAGTTGACGTTCTGCTTGGGTGTTAGCAAGCTTAGACAGCGTTAAAACTCTGTCTAAGGTCAGTCTCAGGTGGGTGCTGGTCAGGATCATCAAATGGATGTGCAACCATTGCACACCTCTGCACAAGAATGCAGTCAAGATCTGCCGAGGCAGGCAGCACTCACCCTTTGACGCAGTGGTACGACACCACTATGCTTGTGTTGCTCATGATGCTGCGGATGTGGAGGGATGCGGTATTCTTGTTGGCAACCTGGAGGAAACAAAAAATAAACCAAAACTCTGCAATACTGAATAACCTTTATACAGCATGTAATACATATACTAGCTAAGATTGCAAATCATGATGATGAATGCGCAATACAGATACAGTAAAACACTGTGCATGGGTATGAATCCAGTTCCAGATCCGCCAAATCTGAGTACTGATCCGGTCGACCCTTGTGTAGCGGTATAAGAAGTGGCTGATAGAGCCCACTGTTGCCTGCAGTTGTAGAAATGGTGTGGCAATCATGCACAGTGTGGATCGCAGCAGCGCCAGTGCAACGTAATCCAACCGACAACATATATATGTGCATTGTATGCACCACCTGGCGGAAGCCCCTGGCCTGCAGGCGCCCCTCCAGAGCCTGCACCCGGCTGACACTTGTTGTCGCAATGCCGTTGCTGAACACCGCCTTGATGTCCTTCCCCACCTGGAGCTTCTGCAAGGCACCCATTACCTCATCAGCAGGACCCAGGTTGCACCCTGGGCTGACACTTGGCAGCAGTTTGTCTACCAGTGCGATATCTGATGCAATCTGCAATGCATGTGCGATCCAAGGAGGCATCGACTAAAATTCAACTGTCCAGTCTAGCTACCTCGTATTAGCGCAATACCTGCAAGGCGCTGACTGTCATCACCCCCCGCTGGCCTGGAGAGGTGCCGTTCTTGGTGGCGTAGAAAAGCTGCTTACCTGCACAGAAGAGTTGCATATGGATCCCATGGGCTGTCTATCGTGCAATTGCATGTGCCATATCTGTACATCAGCATCCGTGTTTGCTATATGTTGTCTTGTGTGTGCAATGCGCGTCGCCTCACAATTGGTAAACCGTGCGACACACAAGCAAACAGACTCCAGTTGGTGTGCTGATGGTGGTTCTCACCAAAGTTGGTCCTGAGCTTGATCTCGTCAAACCTAGGTGTGTAATCAGCAGCGGCCCGCCACGCCTGCAGCAGCGCTTCAACCAGCGCCTCCCTGTAGCACTGCGTGTACAGCGGCTCTGTGTTGCATTTCTCGCTCAAGTGCAACGCGTGCACGCCCTGCAGCAAACCGAACAATGGATGAATAGCAAGCAACACATATAAGGCTATATGGCTGGGTATTTTCGGTGTTTTTGGGACAGTGGGCATTCAGTGGCAATTATTTGGAATTTTCTGCCTTGTGTTTGTGGCGTGCCGCATGCATGGCAACTGTGTTTGTTGAGTGCTCTCGCGGCGGTACCATTGCTCCTGCATTCACATGTTGATGATACACTACTAGGGACAGTCACTAGTGAAGGTTTGACAATGATGCCAGCAGTTCAGAGCGGGTCAGACTTGGCCACTGAGGGACACCCTAGGGTATTTGCCCGTCCATGGGTGCGCCTCCACCCACCCCCCAATGACATTCAGGGGTCAGAGTTTCACTACCTGCCTTTTGGAGGGTGAGGGTGGATGCTAGGATAGGTGGAGGTGGTGGGCTGTTGTCATTTGGCGAAGACTCGTACGCGAGGGAGGTGAGCGATGGCTTCATTGCAAACATGGCCTCAGGGCGCATCAGGGCAGCTACCTCTTCATCTGCAAGAAGCACCCCAGGTTTAGGGTTTGGGGTTTAGGATGCGTGCTCCGCATTGGGTGACAATCAAATGTGCAATGCATACACTGTCAGGAAGTACCGTAAAAGCCTGCAGGGACCTGTGATTATCAGGTGCTCAGATGTCCCACAATGCTATTGGCCATCAGCGGTACTTGATCATGACCGTCATGATCAAGTACCGCTGATGGCCAATAGCACTGTGGGACATATGATCGTTTGAAACGATCATCACAGCCTTGAGCAGAAATCAGCATGACTTACCTATGTGTGCACTCATGTGCTGCGATGCAGGCATGCTGTGAATCAAGGCTGTCCTGCAAGCAATGCACCCTTGTACTGCACATGGTGCTCGCTTGCTGTATGCAGGGTTCTCTCGTAGATGATGCTGATAATCAAGGCAGGGAATGCCCTTGTAAATAGCGGAGGCCATTATGGCAGCGACACAGTGGAAACCCGTGATGTGCTAGGGTATGGACCCCAAACCCTAAACAATGGGACAAAGCCGTCAGTTCCTGCACCCTCACCTGCATACGTCAGCTGCTCAAAGTGCACACTGCTCCTCTCTAAAAAGACATGGCCCAACAAGGTGTAGGCTTGGAGAGGGTGGGGGTGGGATGTCACTCCGGTGCCTGTGGCAGGAGTACAGTGCAGTGCGGGGTGAGACTGCCGCTGCTTACAAGGGGGGTGCAGAAGGGTTTGGAAGTACCTCTACCACCATTCACTGTTGAATATAACGCAATTTTTGTGTTTTGAGAGGTCACAACCTGGAGGGAGCTCGGGGTAGTGTAAGGGTCCGGGTTGTGAGACTACTCTCAACCCTAGGGTTGACTTCTGGTCAGGTAGGTCAGTACAAATACAGGTTCACCACTGCAAAATCTATGTTGGCCAGAACACAGGTAGCCAACCATCCCTTGGTCAAGTCAGGATGGGATAGGCAGATGGAAAACCCTCGTACTATTGTGACCCACGCAGGGCTGACGCTTCCCAGTGCCCACATGCATTCTTATGCTTACCAGACCCAGTACTGTGTGCCTTGAACTGCCTCTCCAACATCTCCCGCGCGGCTTGGCAAGTTGTGGTGGTGCCTGACACCGTAACATAGCCTGCTTCGGGATGCACGTACAGCCCTTTACAGAGTGTCACGGCTTTGATGCTGGTGAGGTTGGACCCCTTTTTGCCGATGAGGGCGCCGATGGGATACCCTTCTGGGATGAGGACGTTGATGCTGCTACCCCCCATGGCAGCTAACTTGTAAAGGTGGACAGGCGTTGGGTATTCACACGGTGCACCGATCCCATACAAGAAGGGCAAGATGTGGTGCACACTGCGCAGGCATGCCCTGGCTGCGAGTTGGTATAACACGACAACAACGGTCGGCAAGTGTATCACAACAGTTGTAGCAACTGCATGAAACTGCAGCGCCCAGGTAATTGGTCGCCTTTCATACCCACAAACCCCTTTGGCGTGCTGGCTGCTGGCCATGTCCGTGTCTACACTGACAGACCGTGCCTTGGCTAGCTTAGATGCCCAGCGGCAGTCTTAAAAGACACTCGCTAGTTGTTGAGAACACTTGAGGTGAGACCTTGTTCTCAAACGGAACAAATTTTGAAAACAAACTGCTTTAAACTCGCGCAGAGTTTGCAGGACTTCCAAACACCGGCGGTCGGCATGCAAATGTTTAGATGCATGCATTCAACTCGATACTTTGTTTGGCAAGTACTTGCTTCCAACCGTAGTGCTGACAATTTTCGCTGTAAATACGGTTTTGGAGTTTTCTGGGCGATATCACGCATCCTGTAGATGTGTACCCATCAGGGGTAGGAGCTGATGATGTGGGAGGGGCGGCCTGTCAACTGAGCCAAGGCTATCGGTTATGAACGACAGCCACTGTTAAAGTGAAGAGAAAGCTTTCTATTGGTCAGGATCTCAGTGCCCAATAAACAGTTAGAAGCTTGGCGTGCATCTGTCCACTTTGCTTGATGCATGCACTATCTTGAATTCGTTTTCAAACATGCATGCACATCTCCGGTGGTTCTCTTTCACGGCCGTCTCGGCAGCCTTCTGCCAAACGTTTCCTAGACCAGGTAAAGGTGCCTTTTTGTTCGTGAAAGGCGTTCAAACCCCGGCACTCCACGGGTCCCCCATCAGCTCAACACCCCAGCGCCGTTGTGTACGGGCATAACCTGGAACAGTGGTTAGAGAAGTGTCCCAATAACGGTTAAGACTAGCCGACACTGCGTGCATGCTGAGGTTCGCGTGGCCCCGTGGACTAATTGGACGCTGGTGCGCCTGGAGAGGCACCACTATCCAGGTAGGGTCCGGACCTGTGTGGGCCGCTAGGGTAGTGACCCTAGGGCGTCGCTTTGCAGAGGAGTGAACGTGTTGTAGGGGTATTTTAATACTTGATTTGCATACTAAAAGAGAAGATGCACCCCTGATGTTTCATGGTCTGTCAGTACCTAGGTGGGTGCATCAAGAATGCATGCATGCATATGTGGCCAAGCGTAGGTGTGTACCTGTGCCTCTGATGCCCTCCCGCCCAAGTCACTCTAAGCGCTATAGTATATGACTTTGTGCCCTGGCGAGGCTTGCACGCTTCACTTTGATTTGCACAGCTTTCCTGAACCACACTGTGAATAGGTGTACCCCCTATCACTCCCACCCCCACACGCGATATGGTCTGCAGCACTAACCTCACCCATATCGTTTCCGCAGCGCAACCTTGTCAGTCGCAACAACTACCCCACGGTCGGCCACAGCCACAGCCACCAACCACCAACCACCATGTCAGCAGCAGAGGGGCCCCTCAGCCCCCTGTTCCCCGCGACCTCCCCTCTCACACCTCTCCATACGCCCCTTGGCACCCCAGCCGGCGCCTTGCGGCACCCATCCACCCAGCACACCAAACCTGGCGAAAACACCTACAAGCAAGAGTACCAGGCACTGATCGCCACAGACTCTACTAATGAACCGACAGCCAGCGTCGCCACCACCACGCCACCCCAAGGGTCTCGGAAAAACCCTACCAGCAGAGCACCAAAACCCACCTTGACTCCCACCACCGCCCAGCCGAAGAAAGAAACCTCCCCAACAGCACCGCCACCCACCCCTAGCGCAGCCCCTCCAAACCCTGGGGAAAACCCTAATGGAAACCCTAGCGACCTGGAGGGGTGGACCCTCCTGGGGGCTAGCCCCTCGGAGCTGTGCCTGGATCTGTCGCTCCCCACAGGCCAATCCTTCAGGTGGTGGCGCACAGGGGGGGAGGGTTGCTCGGAGTACACGGGGGTGGTGGGGCAGCGCGTGGTGCGTGACAACCCTTGCAAACCCTTGACGCTTAACCCTTGCAGCAGTGTGCAAAACCCTCCTCTTGTGGGACTTTGCGTGATCCGTGGCTGCTCTGGACACACAACCCATGCAAATCTTTTCCGAATTCTCGGCACAAAAACCGTTGCAAACTGCACAAACCCCTTCCTCGGCGCCTGCATCTTGCAGACTGCATATGCGTTTCTTGGTTACAAGCATCTGGGTATTGGATCAGCGACTTACTCTGTAAAGTTAGCTAATACAATCGGGTAACACATGTCTCTGTCACATGTGGCCAATCAAGGAGGTGCAGCATCTCAGCGACCCCGTCTAGAAACCCTCAACGGGAACTCTAGGTTTGTGTGCTGGGAACCCTACACGGAAACTCTGCCCTGAACCCTAAACCCTACACGGAACCCTGCCCTAAACCCTACCCCTAAACGGAAACCCTGCCCTAAACCCTAAACCCTCCTGCAGGTGCGGCTGCGCCAGCTAGATCACGACGTGGCCTTCAAGGTGATTGCCAGGGGGAAGGATGCAGGGGAGGAAAATGATGCCGTCGCCCTGCATGACTACTTCAATCTGGGGACCAGCTGGGCTGAGCTGGCCCGGGGATGGGCTGCCGGGGACAAGCGCCTACGAGAAATCCTGCCCTACTTCCAAGGTGGTGTTGGGTTGCGTGGGTGGGGTAATGGGGAATGGGTGGATCCAGCAGAGCATTGGTCAATGCATTGCCATACACATATGGCTGTACACAAACGCATGAGTATTACCTCATTACGCCACAACACATATCCCATACCTTCCCCACCCCGAGAGCTGCGCCAGGATCCCACCACCCCTCCCTCCCCCCCTCACCCCACCCCTCACCCCCCGCAGGCGCGCGCGTGCTCCGCCAGGACCCCACCGAGTGCCTGTTCCAGTTTGTATGCTCCTCCAACAATCACATCAGCCGAATCCACGGGATGGTGGAGCGGCTGTGCAGTGGGTGGGGCACCCCATTGGAGCCCAGCGGGGGGGGGAAGGAGGGAGGGGAGGTGGCGGGTGTGGGGTTTTTCGCGTTCCCCACGCTTGAGCAGCTGGCGGGGGCGAGTGAGGAGGGGCTACGGGACGCGGGGTTTGGGTACAGGTAAGGGTTTAGGGTATCTGTGGAGGGGTACAGGGAGGGATTATGTAGTAGAGTTTTCTTGGCAGTGGTCGGTGGGGTGAACGGCAAGCGCATCACTAGGTAGGGACTGAAAGGGGTTGTGTGGTTCTGCATGCCTCCTTATTAGGCTTGCTGTTTGATTCTGCTGTGGCCACTGTGGCAGTGTACGAATGCATATGCACCATCAAGAATGTGACACCCACCCCACCACAATGATTGTCATCATCGCCCGTGTGTATGTCGCCAACCCATGCTTTGGGGTCTCCCTGGAGAAAGACAGGCCCCCAATTTGGTGGTGCCAAAATGCGCAGGGCCAAATTTATTGTGACCAGCGTGCGCATGCTGCTGGACAAGCCTGGGGGGGGCGACAAGTGGCTGCAGGATCTGCGCACCGCACCTTATGAGGAGGCCGTCCAGGCGCTGTGCACATTGTGTGGGGTGGGACCCAAGGTGGGGAACAGGCGATTGATGACATGCATATCGGCAGTACAGCATTTTCGAACTGTCCGCTTTGGGCATTACATTGCACAAGGCAGCAGGTTTTCATTTCAGTGGAGTTTTGGGGGACCACGTCAGTTGTCTGCAACAATCACGCATGGTTTTCAGGAAGACTCAAATCCTCATATGCAGCCTCATTTTGCACTTGCAATCTCCTGACTATTATTTTCAATAGTGTTACAGCAAGGGCAAGGAACACGTCCACTACACAAACACCTGTAGTGTGATTTGGGCAGCAAATAGGAGCATTAAATCAACACAGCAACAGGCATCAATACATCAACATGCAGGCCTCGCGTCATCTCCTCCCCTGCGGGTAATTTGTGCATTCTTGCTTACCTGCTTGTGTCTCCTCCCCTGCAGGTCGCGGCCTGCGTGTGCCTCTTCTCCCTTGACAAGCACCAGGCCATCCCAGTGGACACCCACGTGTGGCAGCTGGCAACCAGGTTCTACACACCGCACCTGCGGGGCAAAACCCTGACACCCAAAATCATGGTGGAGGTGGAGGCGGCGTTCATCCAAACATTTGGACCCTACGCCGGGTGGGCCCACAGCGTGCTGTTCATTTCGGATCTGGCGAGCCAAAAGGAGCGCCTGCCCCTCAAGCTGCGTGGGGGTGGCAGCAGCAGCAAAACGGGGACAAAGGAAAAACTGCCGTCCCCTGGGATCAGCGATGGGCTGGTATCAGCTGGTGCTGGTCCCCAGACGCCATCCCCATTGGCAGGGAAGAAGCGCAAGGGCCTAACAGCTCAGCAGAAAGCATCGCCAGCAGCGGGGGACAACTCAGAGGGGAAGGAGGGTGTGCGGAAATCGAGGAGGAAGCCTGTGCCCAAGTCCCTGCCTTGTGATTCTGACTGAGGTGCAATGATTCCCTGAATGCTACTGCCATGGGGGTTGCAAGGGCCTGGCAACGCAAGGCATGGCAGAGCAGCATCTGGCAGGGGGAATCACATGTTATTCAAACTCATGACTGATTGCGAGCAACGCCTTGCAGTAGCTTGTCATCAAATAGCCTGTTCCCAACATTGTTCAATAAACACATTTTCCAAAAAGAAATCCCCAGAGTCTGACTGTTCGACTGGTTTAACAAAGAATAAAGAGTAGTACTACCGGTACTACGGGCTCCCCAATGCTTGCTGCGTGTTACAAAATTTGCAAACATGTCAGTGGCAGTCTGCTCAGCCCGCCATCAATGTGGCAAATCGCTAGCCTTCAGTGCGCAGAATTGCGCTTCGAGCGAAGCACTGCTTCTCGTGCACATCATATGGCCGCCAATGCAACGTCTTGCCAAGCACAGGCTGTTGCAGCAATAAGGGAGGGCTGTTCTTCGTACTACCGTACAACAGGGGTCATCAACTTAGTCTACATGGTCACGGCACCGGCAGAAAAGTGAGGTCAAGGGCACAGGCAGCCTGTCCTACAAGCTTGTAAGGCAACATTCCTAGCCCTCGGGCCTAGGCTCCTACATAGTAGCCATCACGGACCTATGCCGCGGCGGCCAGCAACACTGTATTACTCCTCTGCAACATAGAGCCAAATGCAGAGGCGCCTGGGAAACATTATGCATATGCTATGTAGCGTGAGAGCCATTGAAGGAATTGATCAGCAAAACCTGGCTAAGCATTGTCAAAAGTGCAACGACGCCACAATGCGTCATCAGGCCACTGAATTGCCAATGGTGTGGCTGCGTGACAATGCAGCTGCAAGAGCCCTGGACCTGCCAGCAGCACTTGAACACCGTCATATCCTCATCAAACCCTAAACACTGATCAGGCCATAGAGTTTCCGATGGTGAAGCTGCAGTCGGGCATTGAGCCGCTGGCCTTGCATCGGGCCATGAGGAAGTTCATGACGGCGGTGGAGTAGGTGTCGATGGCAAAGGCGTAGCCCTTTGGCACGTCATACTGGGGGGCGTCCATGAGGCCCCACATGCCGTCAACCGAGTTGGTGGTGCCTGCGGAGTGGGAGTAGGGTTTGGTTTGAATTATTTGGGCAGGATTCATCAGACTCCCCATGCCCTTAACGTGCTGCGAGAGGGTGGTGCGTTCAGATCAGGGTGGTTGGGGTTCATTCAGCAGTGTCTATCAGGCGATACAGAGTTGGTGATACCTGGAGGGTGGTAAGGGTTTGGTAAGGGTTTGGTCATGATTTCCTGAAGCAGTACTGCCAGAGTACATGGAGCACTTGCCTGTCAGGCAAGATTGTGTTGCATGCAGTTCTGTAACCCGACTCTTGTGAGGCCTCAGGCTTGAGCGTGAGGAGGTTTAGGGTTTAGGGTTTCAGGCGCAAGGACTGACCTGGCTCCAGTGTGGTCCCCACTGGCTTGGGCATGAGGAAGTTGGAGGCTGATCGCACGGTGGTGTAGGGGATGGGCTTCACACCGTCAATCATGTTGTAGGCATCAACCACCTGCGGTTGGGCCACCAGGCTTCAAAATTCCAAACCCTATGCTGCACCTGCTGATCTGGTTCAAAGCTGGAATGCACAATAGATATGCTGCACCTCTGATGGCGTGTGGCCATGGAGGACCTGCAACCACCTGCATTCAAGGTCCATGCAACCCAGGAGTACAGCAAGGTGAGCAGTCAGCCATGTGACAATCACATTGTGATTGTAATTCGAAATATTACTCCTGCCAAAATGTGTTCACAACTAGGCCGCTGGGCACCGGTTTGCTGTGAGGATCGGGGAATTGGCATTGCTTGGATCAATCTGGGGCTTCTTGAGCCTGTACGCGTTTCATAAGTGGCAGAAATCATGCTCATTTTGTCCACCCACCTGCGCCAGGCCAATGAGCTCCATGGCCTGCACCGCCACCACGTCTGAGGCTGTGTATGTGGTGGTGTTGAAGGCCTGGTTGAGGGTGTAGGCGGTCCACTTGCGGCCAGTGTGCTCGTACACCGGGCCTGCGCTGTAGTACTGGCCGTCCGCCTCCATGCACTCGTGGTAGTTGTACATCTTGGGGACCTCCTCGGGGACATACTCGTAGTACACGCCGGTGCCTGGGAGGAAGGGTTAGGGTTAGGGTTGTGTTGAGGGTTTTGTATGTGAAGGTGCTATAGCCATTGCTTATAAGGTTCATTCAGAAGGTTCAGGTTTAATAACATACGATTACAACTAGGTCATGAATTAGGTTTCACCATTTGCTGCCAGATCCCAGTTCAGACAGACCCCAGATTGTAGGGGTGTATCAAAGGGTTAAGGACTTCCATCGTTTTGTTGCCAGCTTCCAGCAGGCCGATTCCTGGACCAAAGTTCGTGCATATTTCAGGGTTTTATGGTTCATAAGGGGACCGCAAAATTCACCCAACCCTCCTAGGTTTTTTACCGTTTGTGGCCAGCTCCCAGTAGGTTGACTCCCATTCGATGAGGTAGTCCGTCCTGTTGGGCCACATGGAGGGCATGGTGTTCATGTTGGCCATCAGCACCTCGTCAGCCAGCGCAAACATCTCAGCCTTGAGCTTGTTGGGGGTGAAGATGCAGGGGCCAAACAGGAAGCTGGCGTCTGTGGGATACGGGGGAGGGGAGGGGCATTTGTTGGAATTGTAAAGAACAGGGGGGGATGGGTGTGCAGGGAGCCTACCACAAAAGCTGGCGTCTAAAGGCGGGTGGCAGGAGGGGGATCTATTGGAATTTGTTGAAGCAGATCTTATGGCATGTGCAGCCACTCTTGGCCTGGCTCAAAGATGAGCTGCACCTGGCTGTGCTGGTTGGGGTAGCCGTTGAAGGTCTGCACTGGGTGAACTTGTGGCACAAAAACCCTACAAAACCCTACACAAACCCTACCGCCTCACCTGGCCCAAAGATGAGCTCCTCCTGGCTGCACTGGTTGGGGTAGCCGTTGCAGGTCTGGTCCCAGGTGGACTTGTGACATACAAACCCTACAAAACCCTACACAAACCCTACCGCCTCACCTGGCCCAAAGATGAGCTCCTCCTGGCTGCACTGATTGGGGTAGCCGTTGCACGTCTGGTCCCAGGTGGACTTGCGCCACAAAACCCTCCAAAACCCTACACAAACCCTATTGCCTCACCTGGCCCAAATATGAGCTCCTCCTGGCTGCACTGGTTGGGGTAGCAGTTGCAGGTCTGGTCCCAGGTGGACTTGTGACATACAAACCCTACAAAACCCTACACAAACCCTACCGCCTCACCCGGCCCAAAGATGAGCTCCTCCTGGCTGCACTGGTTGGGGTAGCCGTTGCAGGTCTGATCCCATGTGGACTTGTGGCAGATGTAGTTGTAGGTGACGGGTGACACGCATATGTCCCCGATGCGATTCACCTCGGTGTCGTTGTTGGCAGCGGAGCAGTCGTCGGGGTTGAGCATGCCGCCCTTCTGTGGGGACCAGCCGGAGGTGCCTGCGGGGATGGGGGAAGCTCGTGGGAATTGGGGGTTTGGGTGGGGAATTGACAGGTTTGTGGGGTGGCGATAATGGTGCGTGGGTGCTTTTTGGACCAGCGGGAGGTGCATATGGGGCTTGGAGGATGTGGGCGGGGTCTGTGAATTATTGGGAATTGGGGCAGCGCGTGTGTGGGGATACATGTCCAGGTTCATGACCGGTGGGGCGCGTGTGTGGAACCCACATCCTGAGGGTGGGGGTTGGCGTGGCCGGTGTAGGTACCCATCATAACATGGTATATGCAGCGCATGGAAGGCAAGATCACATGGAAAGCTTGTATTCCAGAGATGGCCCCTGCAGCAGCATCCCCTTTGACAAAATGACCTCCTTGATTTGCTCAATACACCATCCCCATGCGCAGCACATCCTCCCTTAAACCCTAAACCCCAACCCCCTTGGATCCAATACCCCCCCCCACCTGACCAGATGACCTCCTTGATCTGCTCATCATTGCAGTACATCATCTCCATCATGCACAGCGCGGCGGTGGTGGGGCCGATGCCGCTGGCCATCACCATCACTGGCTGGCCAAGGATGTAGCCAAAGGCCTGCAACGGGGGATTCCTTTAGGGTATTACTATGTACACATAAACCTGTGGGAAGTTACGTATGCATGCCAGACTGTCTGGCCCAGACATGCCACCTAAAATTTCCGGGCCAGCACATGAACCGTATTGCATGATGCACAGGGCGGGTGTATGTCCAATTCCGCTGGCTGCAACAGGTTCAGATTTCTGGGCTGGGGATGCGCCTGGCACTGCCTGCCCATATGCACCACACACTCGCAGGTTCTTTAGGGTTTTTAGGGTTTGACCGCCCCTGCGCACCGCGTAGTAGCAGAAGTTGTGCTCGATGATGGTCTTGTTGGTCATGGCCATGTCGTAGTGCGCGTACTCGGCCACACCCGAGAAGGTGCCGTCATCTGCCACCGCCAGGAGGGTGAACTCGGGCAGGGAGGCCCACTGGTCGCACTTGGCCTGCGGGGATGGGGGGAGGGCAGGCGTTAGGGTTTTGTTGGGATCTGATTAGGGTCTTCAGTGGGGTTTTGGGACGCTGGCCGGAGTCCGGACTTCGGCATGGAAGCCCACTTGGTCTGGGGAGGGGGGCTAGGGTCTGCAGTAGGGTTAGGGGTACAGATGGTGTGGTGGCCACTGCAATAGGAGGACAATGCCATGGTGGGCCTGTGCGGCGAGGTTTGGAGGTGGTGTAGCGTTGCTAAGGTGGCTTGGTGGAAGTGGAGGGCGGTTTGGAAAAAACAGGCATATCCTTCACGTGGTATGTGTGCAACAGCCAGGGCGATGCCGTAGCGCCAAGCTAGCCTTGAAGAAAGCCTGTGGTTTAGGGCCTAGGGTTGTTCTCTAGGGTTACAGTGACGCACGTTGATGGGTGTCATGCCGGCCATGCTCATGGTGGTTGGGAGTTGTTGTAGCCTCCTCCCCGTCTGGAACACGTTGGATGCAAACTGCTCCTTCCAGTCCCTGGCGCCCATCACCCCGGCAACACATGCCAGTGCCAGCACCAACCCCACATACTGCATCCTGCTCCCCAGCATCTCAAGGTGCTGTAGGTATACGGCCTGGCGGAGAAAACAAGGTGAAGGGAAGGGTCAGGGAAGGGTGGAGCGAGCGGGGTCTCTCGAGAGGCGAGGGATGGTGCCAAATAAGGTGTGAGATGCAATTACAGGTGGGTTCCTGGTGCAGGTGGATGTGGTATCCATCCGCCTCAACACGCTACTGAAGGAGTAATAAGAGGCGACTGCATGATCGGAGACCCTTTTGGGTGTAGTCCGCGCCTGACGGGTAACATCGCGCCGCTGGCAGTTGCATCGTAGTAGTCCTATCCATCCATGTGGGGCGTCATTCTAGCGCTGCGGCGGGGTACAACGAGAGGCTAGCGGATGCAGCGCTGAGCCATCGCTTCACTGTATACTATCAACGAAAGTGTCTCTCCCTTATTAGAGGCGCGGAGCAAGTCTAGACTCGATGTCCTTATGGTATTACTAAACCGTCGCAGCAGCTAGTGTGAACCACGCTGGCTGGTGGTTTTAAAGACACGAGCCAAGCATCAACATTGTAACGTTCACGACATCAAAGCGTAAGTTAGCGCGGCTCAAAGCAGCAACACCTGGATTGGGTGTGGGGCTTGAGCACATGTGTGCGTGGCGTGCCGGGACCATTGAAGCCCCGTGAACTAACACACGAAGGCCGAGGCGCACTCTGATCCTCGCACTTTGAAAACCCAAAAGGCTCAAGAGACAAACGGCACTGTGCGTAACTCCGTCCTGAGCGTACGCAGCATGCAAAGGCAGGGGGGGGATTTGCTAACCTAACCCAACGCCATGACGCCCCGCACGCTACTACGAGACGCGCGGCTCAAAAGGGGCCGAGGCTCAAAGACATATGCCCTTGGATGCTGAAACAAACGGCTGAGAACCACATCGGAACCACAAACGAGCAAAGCATCGCCGGTGCGGTAGTAAGGTGGGCACGACCATCATGGCCCTGTGAACCTACCTCGAGTGACAGAAGGATCGAACGCCTTTTCACCCACAGCCGGCTTGCTCTAACGCCACCTAATGAAGTAGGTTAGATGCACTGGTAACCGTTCGTTTAAACGAACGACAAGTCCTTTTGCAAGGGCAGCACTTTGAAAGCGGTTGAGAGAAAATGGCGCGAAAGCGTCATGAGGGATGCGTCACGGGGGACCCAGGTGAAAATGCCAACTTTGGCACCCATTCGATGGGCTGGTGCAAAGAGCAGTGTAGACTACGCTTGTGCTGAAGCGGCAAACTGTTGGCAATAAGTGTAGCATACCATCTGCCTACTGGCATGCCATTGCTGCACGCACAAGGCATGCGGGGTTGTGGTGCACAGCGGCAATGCCTGCAATCGAAGCGTGTACGATGTACACTGTAGGCTAAGATTTTGGAAGGTGTATGTCTTTTGTTACAGCATATCAACAGCTGGCGGACAATGTACATAGGAGATACTGCATTCACCAAGAGGAGCGCAAAGCAGGGGTTATCAAATAGAGTCCAATGGTACAAGGCAAGGGAATGGACTGAAAGGCCCCCGCAACCAAAGCACAAATATTTTTCAAAAGCACTTGCCCCCTGAAAACACTGGGCGGCAGGAAAGAAATAAGTGGCAGCCAAAATAACATGGCTTAGCCTCAGCTACTTTTATTGCACAACACGCAACACTGGCACACAGCGTTGCCGCCCGTTGCGCACAGAAAGAATGGATAACTATCTACCAGCAAAACTGAACACTTGCCAATCCCAGCCTTTGCACTGGGCCCTCACGTGGCTCCCTCCCCTTCACCTGCAGCCAGATCCACAGCCGATCAAACGCTGCCCCCGCTGCAACATGTGCTTGCATCGCTCTACCTCTTGAGTGGGAAGCTGGTGCATCAAGTGGGCTGGTAAGCGCCGGCTTCTAGCGGCTGCCGTGCGCTGGGGTGCCGGGAGAAGGCGATCTGTGAAGTGCAGCACAGGCGCTTGCCTTACAACCTTGTTGCCAGCCCAACCACTTTTGAGATAAACAGCAGCAAACAGTACACTGCGCCAAGCGGCGACACCAGCCAAGAAAAAGACAGGTCATGAAGTGGGCCATGGGCATCAACAAGCTGTTGCCAGTACTTAGGGCATGGCCAAGAAGAAGAAGAAGAAGCAAAGAACGCAGGCCAAAAGAGGCGGCATAAGAAAGGGGACGGAGAGGTCCCAAAAACCTGGGGGCCAGCAGGGCATCGCCATCAACAATACTGTTGCCAGGTGTGGCATGGTGCTGAGCTCTACCTGGAGGGGGAGCGGGAGTATGGCGAGCGTGAGCGTGACGGGGAGCCGCCCTCCGTCCACTTCCACCCAAAGAACTTGAAGTCGTCCTTATTGGCGTAGTCTACCTTCCACCTCTTGCCGTCCAGGAAAAAGCCATCTACACAGCACAGCGACACTGTCAAGTTGCGCTGGACAAGTACAAACCAGGCAGCTTCACTAGTCCACAGAACACAGGACAAGGGTGGAAGGCGAAGATAACTAGGTCAAGGCACCAAGAGCGATAGGCAGGTTTCAGAGTTGAGGAACACTTACCCATCTTCTTCCACGCATAGGACGCATCAGAAGACCTGCACAAGCCACACACACATACTCAAACCTTGGTTCACCAACGCAAAGTGCATGTGACACTATGGGTGGGCAAATGCAGTCAGTCACACCGTTAGCAGGAAGCTAGCAACTGGTTCAGCAGGTGAGTAGGGAGGGTACGCCACAAGCAAATCAGAAGCAGCAGCGAGGAATGTCAGGGGGAAGACAACAATAGACAGGGGGGTTGGGGAGGGCACGCCATTACAAGGGGTCCGAGGCTGGCCACAGGCTTCAGCACTTGGTTGCGGCATTGAGGCACCGCTATTGCTGCTCTAGCTGGGGACTGGAGCTGGTACGCTGCACCAGACGTATCAATGCAACCAACGTTTGGTCACAGGAAAGCAGGCGGGGGAAACGTTCCGTGCAGGCATTTCAGGCACTTGGAGCATATCAACTGCAAACAGGTTCAAAGGCGGCAGGCAGGCCAGCTCACAAGCAGCGGCCTCAACAGCTGCTACACCAGGGCTGGTGGGTTTCTGCAGTTACCTCTTGAACTCCACCAACGCACTCCTCGTCTTGGCATCCCTTTCGATATCCAAGACGTCGCCGCAAGAGAGCTCCATCTCCTTCCTGCAGGGGATCCAAGATATGCGTCATGGGAAAACTACGGCACCACAAACTAGGCAAAAACAGGCGTTGCATACCACTCTTTTGCTCGTGCAGCAGCTACAGCTCAACAACCAGGTTCGGTGTGCAACACTTCTGCATATCCACGCGTGGCCACGCTCGGGCTCACTGGCGCACCTGATATCATGCGACCTGGTCATGCTGGACAAGTTGTCCACGACAATCACGTATCGGCTCTTGCGAGAACCACCCATGGTGAATTGACGGCTGGGGAAGCTAACACACAAGTCTCGACGGTGGCCGGACAGCCCAATGGCAGGTGTCTTATGGCTTTGGAATGTTTCGAAAGTGAAAAATCAGCGACAGAAAGCGCTCGCGGGCACACTGCAAATAGCAGTTGGCAGCAACGTAGCAGGGAGACGGTCGCAATGTGGTTGGAGTGGTCTCCTCTGCGTGCTTCTTATAGTTTTTGGTCGGCGATGGAACTGCGTAGAAGGTTCTGAAGACTCGACGGTCACCATGGCGACACCTGGCACCATTCAATGAGTAATCAGATCTGATTATCCCTTAAATGGTAATCAATTACCCTATGGCTAGGGTTTTTGGTGGAATGTTGGGTATTTATTTTATTATGTTTTGTTCAAAACTTGACGAAATTAGTACTATTGTCCCACCCCAGGTGAATGCCTGGTACGGTACGTATACGGGACTCATTCTTTTGCTGGACTAACAACAGGATGCGGGAACGCCAAAAAACACAAGACCCAGATGAAGCCTGCCGTACTCCAGAAGCAATACCCTGTGACATGCAGTTCAACCTCTTGTCAGTGGCTCTGCAGCCCACTTCAATATGCCCCAGATGGGGGCTACGTGTACTTGCAACACGCATTTGGCAATTGTTTCCTCCAGAAAGAAAGCAAGGAAGGGGATGCGCAGAGGCAGCGTTAAGCGGCAATAAGGAAGCAAGCTGTTGGCCAGCTGGTTGGCGATATCGTCAGTACCGTGGCCATTACTCCATCACACCAGCAGTGCAACACACCCAGGCTGGTGCGCTGACCAGCAGTCAGCCTGGGTGCACCAACGGCAGCCAGCTCCACAGGGCACACCACCATAGTAGAGTAGAGGACATGTCTCAGATCACCCACTGCGCCTGGGGCACCTCCCCAGCCGGGCCGCCCCCAGCGCGCCACACCAGTCACGCAGTGCGCTTAGCCAGCTGCGCCAGCGACTGCAGTGCACCACACCAAACCATAATCCCTAAACCCTAAACAATTCACGCAGTGCGCTTGACCAGCTGCGCCAGCGACTGCATGGTGGCGCCCCTCTTCCCCTTCTTGTGCTTGTGCGACCGGTAGGCGTCAATGACCTCCCCGCGCAGCTCCTCAGCGCTCTTCCCCCCTGCAGCCGACCTGCCCGCGCCACCTGCGCCCGCACACAGCTTCAATCAAAACTCCTATTCAGTTATGCCAAACACAGTTCATGCAATGTCAGGACAGAGATTAGACTCGGACAGCTAAACTGCCATGTAAATTATGAGTACAAAAAAGGCTAACCAATGCAGTTCAAGGCCCCGCACCTGCGCCTGCATACGCCACCTGCGGGCCCTGCATGAGCGCCGCCTTGCCCTGCGCGTCCGAGATCTGGCGCACAAAGATGTCCTTGCAGCGCTGCGCGGCAGAGCGCTCGGCAGTCACGGTGCGCTCGCCGGTGGCAGGGTCCCAGTGCTTGCGCTTCAGGTTCACCTGGGGTGGCACCAGGATTTAGTTTAGGGTTTGGGGTCCCAGTGCTTGCGCTTCAGGTTCACCTGGGGGAGCACCAGGCATTGGGTGAGGGTTTAGGGTATATGGATAGGGGCTAGGGTTCGGGATCCCAGTGCTTGAGCTTCAGGTTCTCCTGGGGGGCCAGAAGGTACTGTACATGCGCGGTGAAGAATTTATGTTTGTATACACATAATATTACATGAACATAAACATGACAGCTTCCATTGAGTTTGTAAAGATACTTTTTTGTTCAAAATGTCTTTAAAATACTTGGTAATGATGTTGACCCACCTTGATGGGTGCCTGCGCCTGCTCCCCAAAGGCAGGCTCGTTGGCCTTGCGCATCACCCGCTCCTCAGCCTCACCCAGCTCCTCCCCTCCCCGCTTCTTCTTCTTCATCTTCTTCGCCTTGAGGTACTCCTTCTTGCTGGCCTTGAGGGTCTTGGGCGCGTACAGCAGTGCAAAGGGGTCGAGCGACTTGTTTTTCCCTCCCCGCGCCTTGTCCTTGTCCTCATGCTTCCCCCCTGCATCCGCGGGTGGCTCGGCGCGGCCGCTGGGGCCCGCCATTGGCTGGGGTTTTGAAGGGTTTTGCGAGGTCGGCGCTGTGCCGGTTGTACTGGGCTGTGGCTGTGGGGCTTCGGCAGTGACTGGGGCATTGGGTGTCCTGCCAGGTGCTGGCGCTCCCTTTGCGCTCCCTCCATTGCTGGTGGTTTTAGGCCCCTTGTTGGTCTTAGCCTCTGCGGCTTTCTGCATGGCGCGGTAACGGAATCATGAGGTACGTGAGAGCTGGCAACGCACATGGGTAATGCTGGGAAGCCGTGGGATGATCACACGGCTGGTGCCCACGCAGTTACAGGCACGCCCACGTTGAGCAACCAGCAGGCACCATGGGGAACCACTGTGCATCTAAAGCGTTCCCAGCCCATGCCGCACCACCAGCCTGTGCATGATGCCACCCACGTGGCCCTTAAGCACAGCAACCAGCAGCAGCTTACCGGCTCTGGGTGCGCCGTGCTCAACCTGCTTTCCAAGGTGGCACTGTGCACAATCCCTGTGGTCTGTAATGCAGTAGTTGTCCCCGGCGACCGCCGAATTTCCCCCCGTTACCTTGAGCGCCAGCAGCTTCCTAAACCCCTTGGACACCGTGGTGTTGTCGTCGTACTGGGCGGGCAGCGGTGGGGGCAGCGTCCCCTGGAACCCACCCAGGCCGAGCTGCAAGGGAGGAAGCAAATCCACATAAGTGAAGCACCACAAAAATGCAGGTTTTAGGGTTTAGGGTTTAGGAGGTGCGACTCCAGTTGCAGTAGCAGTCCCTCCTGCTGATGCCAAGGACTGCTGGTAACAGGTGGCAAGCAGGGCACAGCATCTGGGCTCGGGCTCGGACACAGCAACTGGGCTCGAACTACACAGGGTCACGTTCAGACTACTACACGCCGAGACTTTGTGCGCACAAAGGGTGAATACCACTGGCAACATAAGAGAAGGGCACATAACCACAGGCAGGTGCCAACCACTGCAGCCACAAACTGGCACCTGCCTGGCTGCAGAGCAGGTGGTGCAGAGGGTGGGTACAGATACATGCATGCTTTGTGCACAGCCGTGCCCTTGGAGACTGCAAGCAACGTACGTCAGCCCTGTGCAGGTTCCCGGTCTGCGCCTTCATCTGGTTGGCCAGGCGCCTGCGCTTGGTCTGCCCGCGACCCATAGTGCCAACCTCTGCTAGCCCACTGCCTCAGGACACAGAAGCTAAGTGCTGTTCACGCTACACGAGTCACTGATGTCGGTATGGTTTGGAGGCAGGAGTTGTATGGTTTGTCTGGTTTACTTGACAGGAGCGTTGGGCTGGTTGTGGGCGGTGCTGCACTGTTGCTGCGAGAACTTGAGAGTGCTTTGGTGTATGGGGGACAGTGACGTGTCCCTGTGCACGGGTCGCTAGCGTGTGGTACAGACAGGCAGCAACTTGCCTGAAGTAAGTCGAATAATTGCGTAGGGATGAGGCAGTAGACCCTCTATAAGCCGCTCCGCAGTGCAAACCGGCGCAAATCATTTTATGCATGCATGCATCTGCACGGCGGCCAAAAAGCCTCCCCGTCTCCCTGATATCTTGGGCGATATGCATGCATCTGCATGAACTTCAACAAGTTGCACTGTCAAGTCAGCCTGTGTTCTGGCGTGCCGATCTCCCACCTTTTTGTGCCCTCTCCCAGTACCGTTCCTCAATTTGTCCCTGCATTGCGCACTGAGCACCGTTAACCCATACGCCAGTTTGGACTCTTTGAGGAGACGAGGTGTGGCAACTCCTTCTCACACACAGTCTCCCTCTTGGAATAACAGCTCTTTCTTGATCTGTGCGAGAGCGGTGGAGGGCAGCTATCGCCAGCCGCTGTCAGGGCTTGCCAGCCACCCTACACATTGCAGCAAATACTCGATGACCGCTGTAACATCCTCAGAGGCTTGATCAGACAACAACTCGTATTTTTTCCTGCCATATCGAGTGTTTGTTCCTGCCATATCGAGTTTGAGTGCGGGAGCAACAAAGTGGACAATAATTATTGGACCAATAAATCCTGAAGGTACCCAGTTCTTGCAGTGCCACAACCCGAGCGGAAGTGCACACCTGCTGACTCTTGCCTGCTTGTGAGTATGACGTGTATGGCCAGAACTCGAGTATGTAGGCAAAGCCTTGTGTCCATCACCCCCCTCTCCCTGGGTTTAGCCCAACGGTGCTGTGTACAACCACCACCCATAACCCAGAAATCACTGTATACCATTCCCTGTTGCAGGCCCCCACCTAGGCGCTGTGTCCATCCCCGCCACTCCGCCACCCCGCCCACCAGCCAAGCAGCCATGAACGCAGGCCCGGCTGGCTTTGGTAAGAACCACCCACCACAAACGTGGCGCTTCACATGCCCTTCACGACCCGGTCAGCCCACACCCTCTGCTGCTGGTTGCCAGGGCCCAATTCTCGCCTGCACCCGATGCGCCCTCGCACCCGGCCCCGCACCCGCACCTCCCCCACCAACCCACCAATGCTCTTACAGGCCCCGCCCCTGTGACGAAGGCCCTTGCCATTGCCGGTGTACCCGCTCTCAGCATCTGCGCCATGAACTCCACCCAACCCACATCCACTTACAAGCCTATCCACCCCCACATACGCACCCGCAGGCCGCGCCCCCGTGACCAAGGTCCTGGTCATCACTGGTGTACTCGCTGTCAGCATCTGCGCCATGAACCCCACCCAACCCACATCCACCCAAATGCCTACCCACCAACACACACACACACACCCACAGGCCGCGCCCCCGTGACCAAGGCCCTGGTCATCGCTGTGGCCAGCAGCAGCCTCATCATGCAGAGCGCGGGCGGCGGCCAGCGGCGCCTGCCCAACTACGTGTCAGCCTTCACGCAGCTGTTCGTGTTCAGGCACCCGGGGGAGCTGGTGTTTGGCCTGGCGCTGCTGTACTACAACCGGTGAGGAGGGGGGGGAGGAGAGGAGGGGGGAAGGCATAGCGCTGATTTGTTTAGGGGAGGGGGCCGTCGGGGGCGGGCATGGTGCTGACCGCATGGGTGTGGGTGTGGAGGGGAAGGGGTAACTATTCGTGTTAGGCCAGCTGCCTCACCCACCAACACCTGCCAAAGTGTATTTTAAACCCATGCCACCCTGGCTCCACGACCCCATGCGTGCATGAGAAAAAACCCACCAAAAACTCCACCAGAAATTCTACGCCCCGCAAGACCCTGGAGCGCCTGTACGGCCCGCGCAAGTACTGCAGCTACCGACTCCAACCAATACCCTACCCAATCAAATCCCTACCCACCCCCGCGAAAAACCCCACTCAACTTTACAAAATCCCCGCCCCGCAGGCTCCTGGAGCGCCTGTACGGCCCGCGCAAGTACGGCAGCTATGCCTGCCTCACCATGGGCCTGCACTACGCGGCGCAGCTGGGCCTGTCGGCGGCCTTCCACATGCGCCTGCCCTCGGGCCCCTACCCGCTGCTGTTTGCCAACTTCGTCCCCTTTGTGCTCGACGTGCCCCCCCTGCAGCGCTTCTCGCTGCTGGGCTGGCGCATGACCGACAAGGTGGGTCGTGTGGGGATTGACTGGGGCTGTGTGGGGATTGAGTGGGATCATGTGGGGATTGGCTGGTCCTATATGGAGCTTGAGGGGGGTCAGGTGGGAGTTTTTTGTGTCATGTGGGGATTGCCTGGGTCTATGTGGGGACTGAGGGGTTGAGGTGGGTGTTGTTGTATTATGATATTGTTGGCATTGCACCCCATGTTCTGCCACACTGTGAGGCATGCCCAGCAGTGCTGGGGTGGCTGTAAAGGTAAGCGCACGGGTACCTTGTACATACTTATCGCGCGCACCCACCAGCATCGCCAACCATATCCCACGCCACGCGCCACCCCTCCCTCATGCCCCTTCCCTCCCTGTCCCCCTGCAGGTGTTCATTTACCTTGCCGGACTGCAGCTGCTGCTGTCGGGGTCGCGCCGCGGCCTGGTGTCGGGCGCAGTGGCGGGGCTCATTGGCACAGCATACCACCAGAACTGGCTCAACATGAGGGATTTCAGGGTATGTGTGGATGTCGCTACCTACCAACATATCTTTTTATTAATTAATGAATGAATTAATGCAACTGCACATGATTTATTTCAACACTTGTTTTATTTTTATGAAAATCAATTGTTATTAGAGATAATTATTTGCAGTTGTTTTTTATTTCTGTAAAAGCGAGAGGAGTGATGAACAGCTCCCTGCAATTTGATCCACCCACCTCATGGCCCACCCACCCACGCATCCCCCCCCTTGCACGCAGATACCCACCGGCATCACTAACTTCTTCAGCAGAACCCTAGGGCGGCTGCTAGGGTTTGGACCAGGGACTGCAGGCCCACGGGTGGTGGCCGCACCCACCGCCCCTGACCACCCACCACCCAACGTGGCAGACCGGCCGCAGGCGGCGGGTAGCATGCGGGTAAGTGGATGGCGTCGGGATGTGTAGTGTGTATCACTAGGTACCTGCTGGTTCCAATATATCTATGTGGAATACGTTTTTTGGCAGGCATGTGGTGTTGAGGCGGCACCCTTAAATGCCACCAGTATATACCTGGTCATAAACCTGATCAGGGTTGTCCATGCCTGCATCCCTGTGCGTTGCCACTCCTCCAAATATGATCTCCTGCACGCACCTCTCCTTACCCACCCGTCCACCCTCACCTCACCCCTTCCAGCCCCTCCACCTGCAGGCCGCATCCTCCTCTGGCTCGGAGCCCTCCCCAGACATGGTGGAGCAGCTGGTGGCAATGGGATTTGACAGACAGTCGGCCGCGGCCGCGCTGCGCCAGACGCACAACGACATCCAATCAGCGCTGGCGCTGCTGCTGTGATGCGGGGGTGGTGCTGTGATGCGGGGTACAGCCCCAGGCGGCACAGTGGCTCCCAGGCGGCGCTGACGCTGGTGCTGTGAGGGGGAGTAAACTGCGCCAGGGGCAGATTGGCACCCAATTGGCAGCAGCAGTGCTCACATTGCCAGGCGCTCATTGACACCCAGTCGGCGCTGTCGCTGGTGCTGGGAGTTGGAGTAAAGTGCACCAGGCGGGCAAGGGCACCCAATCGGTGGCAGCAGGGCTCACTTTGCCAGATGCACAATGACCTCCAGTCGGCGCTGGCGCTGGTGCTCTCAGGGGGGGGCGCACCAGGATGTGGTGATGCAATGCCGTGGGTTTGATTGTTGGCAACAAGACCTTCGTGAAGTAGGACCGAAAGTCCTACTGTGTGGTGGTCCATGCAGTGGTGGGTTCAGTGCCGCGGGATTGGGTCATTGGTTGGAAACAATAGGTTGGGGCTAAGGGGGAACAGGATGGGGACATGCGGATTGCAGAAGTATTTGGGGATGCTATGGGGTTGTATCTGCGTCTGTATGAAATCTTTGGTGCTGGAACGCAGCTGTCTTGTGGGTTTAAGGGTCACAAAGTCAACGACCTGTGGCCTCCCAGCACCTGCTTTGTTTCCACTATTTCTTTCTTTACTCAGCAGCCAGTCTGGACAAACTTTGAACGCATTGTGGGCAGGCAGCGGCAGTGGGGCAACAAGTTTGGGAAAGGCATGTCGTGGTGGTGGTCTAGTAACATCGTGGTGACGTTGTAACCTAATGTTTTTGCATGACACAGACTGCTGTTGGCACCCAAGCCAGCAAATGGGAGGGTCATGAATCTGGTCCATTCCAGCAATTTACCCAGCAGGCATTGCGGCTTTAAAAGCCGCAAATTTTGCAGTTACTGTAAATGGAGAACATTTAAGGGATGATGCAGTTGAAGTGATCTGCATATAGGTAGCCTCATGCTGGCACACCTGTTGCTCCTATGAACGATGAACGGTCCCACTCCGCCAAGTGCGCGCGCTCGATGGTTGGGGCCGGGTGGGATTGGCGCACTGCGGGCATGTGGGCATTGAACCTTGGCATTCCGCTCCATGGGTGGGGATGATCATCACGCGTGCGTTCTCAGACCGAGTTTCCTTGTCCAAACTTGAAGTTGGCTTCCGCACTGTCCAAGTAGTCTAAGAGTCTCAGACTGAGAAGAGTCTCTCAGAACGCAGTGTGCATAGGTCGGCGTCTATAACTTGTTGAACAAGCAGCGTTGCCTGAAATTCCGGCTGTCATATCATCGTGCTAGTAGCACGAGGTTACCGCGTACCGTACCGAAGGCAGGCAGGTGGTACCGAAGGTTTCAGTGAACGTCAAAGGGTCTGTGCTGGAAGGTCCTTAGCCTCAGGCAGGTTGCACTCGACAAGCGAAGTACTTAGTAGTCTACTGACTCAGAGGGAGGGCTATCCGTGACGTCTGCTCGATGTCGCCCTCCAGAAAGCGGTAAGTGTTCAAAACCCTTCGGGAAGTTCCCCGATGTCACCTTTGGGGCGAAAGTGATCAGCGATGGCATTGCTAAGCCTAATTATAAATAGCCTGCAAGCCTGCTGACGCACTGAGGGCGCCCTCCAGGCGCCAAATTTGATGGATCTTTTGAAATCATTTCACTTGAAGTGTGACTCATTTCACACACCACCACTCCGCCCCGCCCCACCCCACACCACTTAATGTACCACCATACCCCATCCCACATCACTTTGGCACCACCAATACCATACCCCACCGCAACCCACCACACACCATGCACTCCATGCATGGGGCATGGCACCCACCACACCTCAGGATCCCCCTTCCTGGGGGGGGAACGCCCCTCGCTCACCCTCCACACCCCGCAGGTCTTCATTCTCTCAGCCAAAGCAGCCCGGTCTGCAGCTGCCAGCAGCGCTGGTGGTTGGCGCCATGCGCCACGGGCTGGTGCCGTGTGCAGTGGCTGTGCTCATCGGGGCAGCCTACCACCACAATTGGCTCCACGTGAGGGACATCAGGGTACGCGTGCACGGGTAGGGTTTGGGGCCAGGGTGCTTGTGCGTACGCCTGGAGGGTTTGGGTGTAGGGGTTTGTGGTGGAATTCTGGCCCAGGGCATGTTGCTGTGCTGGTAGATTGCTGCTTTCTGAGTAGTGCACCGGAAAGAGGGTGACGTGCACGGCGCAGGCCAAAATGGGGCTAATGGCGACTCCAGATAATGTCCCTTGCGGCTAGCACAGTGTTCACTCAATGAATAGCATTGCATTTCCGCAATGGGAATAGCATTGCATTTCCACAACGCTTACCAACTGTTCACAATGGCTCTGGCAGCAAAGCAGCAGCATGTGATCCCCCCACCCCACTGGTCCACCTGCCCACGTCGGTGCCCCTTCCACACAGGTACCCTCCGGGGTCGCAAGGTTCTTCGGCCGAACCCTCGGGCGCCTGCCAGGGTGTGGTCCAAAGGGGAAGAAACAGCGGAAGGCGGCAACTCCCACCATCCCCGACCACCCGCCACCCAGGGTCACGTACCAGCCACAGGTGGCGGCGTGCATGCAGGTAAGCAAGTGGTGATGGCGTTTGGTGGGGGTATTTAGCAGAAATGCTTTTGGGCTGAAATTTATTTCATGATGGGCCTGCACTTACGATACAATGATACAAAAACCATTTAATTGTTTGCGAGGTCCCCTGACGTTGGTGAAGGGCACATTTAACCTGGCGCCAAATGCCAATTATCGCCCAATTTTGCTCCTTCATACAATTGTACTTCTTCAGATATGGCACATGCGTCATCACCCACTTTCCATCAACCCCCCCCACCCATCCCCACTCCCACCCCCGCTCCTACAGCCCGCCACTCCCTCCTCCGGGCCCATTCCCTCCCCAGACATGGTGGAGCAGCTGGTGGCCATGGGATTTGACAGGCCTTTGGCTGAGGCAGCGCTGTGCCAGGCGCACAACGACATCCAGGCGGCGGAGGCGCTCTGCAGTGAGGCGAGGGAATGGATCGACAAATAAATAATATTTATCGATAAATGAATATGTATATTAAATAAAGTAAATAATCAAGTTGGACTGTACAGACATGGGGTACCTCTGGTTGGGTTTGGACACTGCTGGGTCGGAGGTGATAGTGATACAGGGGGAACCCCTCATCCTCCTACCATCACCTGTGCCGGGGTTGTTGCCACCTGATGGGGTTGTTGCCAATCATTGGTTGGCAGGATGCAGATGGGGTGAGGTGGAGGGGCAGGGGCAGGAGCATGGGCAGGAGAGGGGAAACGCAGATCTTCATTGTTGGTTGGGGTCTCGAGTCATTTGTGCTCTGCTAGCAACAGCGAGTAGTGGTACAAAAACCAGTGTCTGGTTCATTGATTGCATGGGCTAATACCACTGCCATGCCTGCCGGTATGGCCGGATACCCTGGTGTGACCTTTTCACATGTGCCTGAATTCAGCGTTTCCTGACTTTTACTTTCTTTTAATTGCCAAGAACAAAAACTTGGCGCCATGACATGGCGTGGACCAGATGGTGGTTCCGCCTGCCCAGGTCAGATCACAAGGTTTTCAACGAGGGATCCACTGAAATCCTGAGCACGTTTGGGATCCCCAGGATGCGGTTCCAGCCGCTGCGCTGCAGGTGATTTTCTTTGGGCTAGCAACAAAAAAATACAGGACTTTGCAGGACAACCAATGCCGTGGCGCAACATAGATGCCTGCCTCCTAACGGGCACGCCACACTGGGTTGCAAGCAGGGCACAGTCCAGCTGCTGCCCGAGAAAGGGAAAAAACTTGTGAAATTGGCAAAAAAAAGGGTTATAATGCTGTGTATGTTCAATGCCTTCATCTTTTCGCATTCGCATTCAGGCCTGCCAAGCCATGACTTCAGGCAGGAACAAAACCACCGATGCCCTGGTATAGAGACATTCAAAAGCAGGCTCGCTTGCGCCCGTAGTGCCTGAAGGATAAGGGTGTTCCCTTTCTTGGCGTAAAACCGTGCAGCCCTAGGGGAATATATGGGTGGTTTTCAGAAACCCTAAATGCTTTACGTACACCCAACTTCGAGTACGACAAAGCTTATAAGGCCGCTGTTTTAGCTCCCACCTTGGTCGTATTACCGCAGCTTCCGTTGTACGGATATCCAGTATCGGTTGTGTAAACAGCGCCTTGGACGCCGCACCATCCCTGCCTGTGGACAGCATGAGCGGCAAAGCTGTAGCAATCCATGTGGTCTACTGTGGAGCGTGAGGGTACAAGTCCAAGTACCTGCAGATGAAGCAGGCGCTGCTGGCCAGGCTGCCGGGCTTGGACTTGCAATTCACCTCGCAAGCTACTATGGGTACGACAAACGAAGCTGCCTTTCTTGCACAGAAGGACGAAAGTGGTGTACAAGCTTAAACACCCAGTCCATATGCATGCATGCAGTGGTCAGCCTGTCAGTTCCAAAGGTAGAATGCCTGTGGTCATGGCGATCTTTTCCTCCTCATCCTTGCTCAACTTTTCCCACCAAGGCACGACCCGCTTCCTATGTGGTGTTGTAAGTCCCACCCTCCACATCCCTGGTGCCAGGTGCCACTGGGTGGTTTGAAGTGGAAGTCAACGGGGAGCTGGTCCACTCGAAGAAGAACGGGGATGGCTACATGGATGCTGCCAAGCTAGAGCGGGTAGTCGCGGCTATCAACCAGACAGCAGCATAGGTGGACGGGGGGTGGCAGCAAAGTCAGCAAAGTAAGTGCTTCCTGGGAAACCCTTGCTAAGGTTTTCAGGCTGATCCCATCATTGCCCACATGCACTAGTTGGGCGTCCCAATGGCGGGGCCTTGCTTGTGTCCCTTTCCCTTGCTTGAAAAACTGCTGTGACATTTTTTGACGCTAGGCAAGCCTTGCCATGTTTTTGTGCGGCCTGCGCCATGCCGTGCATCGTTGAGTCAGGTGGTGACACAGTTGACACCTGCTGTAGCGCAGTATCACATCTTTCCTTTGCACCGGAAGAGTTTACAGAGTCGCCTACCACAACCTTGTCTTGAATTGATCTACCATGGACATTGGGATGACATGGCGTTTCGTGGCATGTGCAGGTGGCACTGGAGTCAGGAACGGTCATGATCGGCCACACCTAAACAGGGCAACCTCCCTGCGGTGTGGCTGTGAGATTCTTGGTGCCTGGCGTCCTGTGGCATTTTAGTTGGCGGACTGCCTGGGAGGGTTGTATCCTATGGGATAAGTGCTGGTTGAGGGTGGTGATTGGGGCCAACAGGGGCCTGCTGTGTGGCCCCATGCACACATATGGCAGCGCGCTCAAGTGCTGGTAATTGACATGACAATGGTATTTATAGAAGGGCTTATCAAGCAATGTTGGCGATTGGGTGGTGTGGCACGTGAAATATTTTGGGGATGTGGCTTGGCCCACCTGTCACAATTGACTTGGCGCACATGTGGTTGGTTGTGCTTGCATTACAAAACTAGTTCAATTGTGCTCGTAATACAGCATTGCCAAGGGGGCTAATTATCCGCTGCACATGCGAGAGCCTCTTCCTTTCCCGCCCTTGCTACAAGGTTTGATTCACTTTAGAGTATGTTGCAATGCCCTATGGGGGTTAACCAAAGGTACTGTAACTAACACAAGCTTTTGTGCATTGCTGACGCTAAGCTTGACGGGCATCTGGATGGCACATGGCTACACCATATCGCGCACTGCATTGCATGCCATGGTGTAATGGCCCAATGGGATGCGGCATCATGCTGACAGGCACCCAGCATGTACAGTCTGTGCCTCAGTCACCACTGTGTTCCCTGGCTAGTCTTTTAACTCAGTCTGCAACAAGCGGTGAAAGTTATCCAGGGGAGGCTTGCCTCAAGAGTCCTCCTAGATCTTATGCTGGTGCCCTGGTGCCAGCCAGTGGGCCAGCCCCCCTAAGGGCTTTGTGCGTCCCCTTTAAATTCTTTCTGTCTTTCTGCCAAGAAGTTCTTCAAATTGAATGCCAAGAAGTTCTTCAAATTGAATGCCTGTGTGACTTTCTTTCCTGTGCACCCTACTGGTGGAAAACAGCCACTGGGAGCCTCAGGGTGCTCCTGTCATACATGTAGTGCTGGTTCTTGCATTTGAGCCTGAGTAGGTCAAAAGGCGGTTTGCACTGCTGATATACCCATGTGCACTGGGATTTGAAGATCTGACGGGATTTACAAATGCTTTGATTGACCACGTGGGGCGATGCACGTCTCTCCCTGCGACGCTGAAACATCACCCTTGCCGTGTTTGTCAAAGAGCCCACAAGCACCCGGTGGGGCCAAAAAGGACGACGCAGGTCAAGCCTTCAAGTCGGGCTGAAAGGCTGTCGACATTATCACGACTTCTACAAGTATGTGTATCTCACAACCTGTGCGCCAGAATTCAAGCTGGTGTTGAACCTCAAAGAGGGGTCTTGGAGCATAATTGAATCTGAGACGTCGGCCTGAGTGACCATTCAGAGTCTGGAGGAGGTGAGCTTGGCGGGCCCTGGTGAACCAGCACTTGCCAAGTTGGGTTAAACTGGTGCACTTTGTGGCCCCATGCATGGAAAGCATATTGGGTGGTATGTCCTTCCATGAGACCTTCTTCTTCTGTACCAGAGGGAGTAGACAGACTATCGATAGCGTTGCACCTTTCAACTCACAAGTTGTCGTTCATTAGCGTACTGTGTGGTGTCGGCTGTGCATGCACAGGCATTGCTCCAGATGGAATAGGTGTTCACAACCGTGACGGCATGGGATGCTGTGTTCCAGGGGGTAAGGCTGCTGTGCGACTGGACTGACTGCGACCGTTGTGAGAGTTCACGCGTCAGAGTTCCCTGTCACAGTGACGCAGCGAGCTGTAACCTCACTGGAACGCACGGGTGTCCCAACCTCTGCTGGCAGTGTGCCACGGCGGTGGGCGATTGTGTAAGATGCGCGAGGCAGGTACATATTCGAGTTATGAGGCTGCTTGAGAACAGCAGCTGCTCGAGGAACTGGCAATGGGGTTTGCAGCTTGCAGCTTAATTTATCTCAGCAGTGGGCAGCAGAAAATAGTCTTCAAGTTATCACTGGTCGTCTGTATACTGTCACTCTGGGAGCAATGGGACACTGGCAGCAGCCACACATGGCTGGTGATGGCTGCACACCCACCCACTGTGGGAGGGAAAAGGTATGCATATGGTTCAGGCTAGCCTGCTTGCACATGTGCTGGTGCTGGTTGTCATATGCATGCATGCAAATTCGATTGCACAGCTAGTACTGGGACACTGTTACGGCAGTGTTATACAGGGTCCCTGTGCCATGCATGCGTTGCTTAGCCACCGGTCACAGGGACGCCTGTGTGATTCCAACAGGCCATGCAATCATGTGTATGATGTGCGCAGGCGGCTGGGTGATGTGTGCACAGTAGCCAACCCCCCCACTCCCTGGTGCATTCCTCGAGTGTGATTGCACCTGCCTTTAACAACGCGCACACCCTTGTACCGTGCGTGGCAGTGCATTGCTTAGGCCCCCTATCACGGTGGCTGTTGTAACAGCCCATGCGCACGCAGTCATGCTGTACGGATTTTGGGGCAGGTGGATTGTTTGCACAATAGTGGTAACTTGGTTCAACCTTGGCTGTAACCCTGTTTAGTCCTTGAACGCATGGGGGCTAATAGCAACTGCCTTGACATGATATGAAACTGCCACGGCGGACCAGAAGCCACTTCATTAAAACTCAGTTTTTGCCACTTTATTGAAATAGTGTTTTTGCTGTGTTTGCCGCAGCACACTCCCTGGCAGCACCTTTGAAATATGGCTACCCTGGCATGGCAATCAGCCTTTGCCAGAAAACAGTGTCCTGGGGTTCTACGAGTCCCTGTGCCCTGGGACTGCCTTCGTCACGGCTTGGCACATCTCCACTGGCATTGCTCACTACCAGCCACTAGTTGGTCAAGCAGCGCCAGGCAACAGCACGATTACAGCCAAAACCAACACCACACTAGCGTCCCGGCTTGTGCTCTCCATCCAACCCCAGTGCAGGTGAGACCCCCACCACAGTATACCATGGAAGGGCAGTTGTTGGAGCTTGCTTTTTCACTCGCATGTGTGTGTATGGTCTATTCCATGTCCAGAAAGGGTGACGGCAATCTTGGCTGTACTTCTGGATTTGTCATGAACTGACCCAAATATATCCACGGCATATTGCTAATTTGGCTCATTGTATTGATTGCAGCGATGGAACAACATTGCCGGTGGCTGGTGTCAGCGGTATAGACCCCGATGTGGTGGTTGAAATGCCGAATGCTACAATAAGCAGCTTGGAGGGGACAGGCACGGTTGAGCTGGGTGCCACTGAGGACATGATTGTCAATTTCTTCTCAATGGGCGCACTCACTGGGGACAGCTTTGTCGATTTCTGTCCAAGCTCAATGAAGGTGCGCCCCAGGGATCGTGCTGCATTTAGTGAGCTTGTCTTGTTTCTGCATATTATTCCAAATTGTTTCCGCATATCATTGCCATATTTCTGCATTGTTGCCACGCGGCGTGCATGCTCTGCACACCTCTGATGCAAGGATGCTGCCCATGCTCCTATCGTTGTTGCCTATGGTTTTTAAGGGGCCGCGGCGGGTACTGATTTAATGATAAATTTAATTCAATCATAATAATGTTAATTTAAACTTCGTTCTCCATACAGGTGTCAGGCATGCGAGTGTACACACCTGGCCAGCCTGCAGTCCTCCGCGGCATCCAGTTCCGCTGCTCATGCCAGAACTGCCAGTGCCCCTGCGCCCCCTTCTGGAGCTTCACAGATGACCAGGGGCTGGTGCAGTCCTTCAACGGCACCTGCGCACCCGCAAGCAATGGCAAGACACGCCCCTGGTGCTACGTGCAGCAACCCCTCTGCAAAACACTGAGCTTTGCTGACGAGGGAGGCAGCTTTGACTACTGCAACGCGCCTGGAGACACCCGCTCACTGGATGCCGGGACCACCCGCAAAGGCTGCGTGTGCCAGCCGATGTACAACGTGACCATGCAGGGCAGGACGCTGTCCTTTGCCGGCATGTGCGGTGCGGCTGGACTGATGAACAGAAACAGCCCTTGGTAAGTCACTTGCAAATAACTGCACAGCTTGGTGGTGCTTGGCTGGCAGGCCTTTCTTGGGACTTGAGTTAATGTAGCGTTATTAGCACTTTCAAAGTTGCAAAAGCACAGCATGTTTTCAGTGGTTAGCCTAAGGGAGCTGTTTGACGCCCTTCCGGCGCGCAAGTTTTTTATGTGACACCTGAGTCAGTGCCTGTCAGCATGTTAAATTGTTGCAGCAGGCCAGGATGACCATTGCGCCAGGTTGTACCATGCCAGCAATTGCAATGCGCAAGAGAAGTTCATCTGATGGCTGGCAGCATGAAAAGCATGTTTTACACCAGCCTGATTGTGCATCTTTTGGTCCCCAGGGGACCGTTTGTTACTAACGAGTCGATCACCATATGCCAGTTGTTCCTGAGTGTTAAATTTCAAGATCAAAATGCCATTTTCTGATGCTTTAGGTGCTATGTGATGGAAGACACATGCAAGGAGGCGCCATCCCATGACGATCAGGGGGCATGGGACTACTGCAACGGTTGTACAAGCGACGCGATCAACCTTGAAGCACTGCACTTTGATTGTTCAAGTAATGTACTGATCTGAGAAATTCATGCGGGTCTTCCACACTTGCAAGCATAATGATTTAATGGCAGTCAGGAAGGCCTTGGTCTGAACGCGCTTAATGCTTTGTTTATGCATCATGCTTGATATTTTGACAAGTTGTACATGATATCTCCTCAGCTTTACCTTAGTTGTGGTGTGTATGGTGCAGTAAACCGAGATGTGTCTTTTCCTGCATTGGCGTCCCCAACCCTGGTGGTGTCTGTGACTGTGGTGGAGGCTTCCCCCAAAACCAGCTGGACGACAGTGGACGGGATCCCTGTCCAGCTCAACTCCACTGCTGATGTGGTGCAACAGCTGGTTGAGACAACAACTGCCAACTGCTCAGAGCAGACTGCATCCAACGGCAGCTCTCCTAGAAGCTGGGATGTGTGGCCTCCGACAGCTGCCCATGCCAGTGGTGGTTCTTTTTCAGGTGTTGGAAACCTCACCAGCATCGGCAACAGCACCCAGCAGCAGATCTTCCTCCTCCTTCACTCCACCATCAACGCAGGCGAGCATGGGCGCATCTCCTGGGTCCCTTTCAATGCCTCTGAGCCCCCATTCCCAACCACTGCTGTGGTGTTCTTCCAGCCCCACACAGCCTCTGTCCAGTACACCTTGACTGCACAGGGCGTAGACACCTTGGTAGCAGCTGCCCAGCGCCTCAGCTCGCAAGCTGTCCTTCAGCAACTTGAGGACCTGGTGTTAAACAGGAGCAAGTTGCATGCCGCAGGTGTCCCAGGTATATACTAATATCACAAGTGACTAATTTGATATAACATTGTTCTGTCAATGATCAGCCTGCTTGCTTGATTTGAGCATCCAGCAGATGCACCATCTTAGAGCAGGGTTGCAATCTGTGTTGCTCGAGCAAACTAGATATCAAACTTTAATCCGTAATCCTATCCCAGGTCTCCCTGTGCCAGCAGGGCTGGTCTCCAACGCCACCTCTGTGAGCGGGATGCCGGACGCTAACGTCCAGCTGAAGGCAGTTGTCACACCTCGCATGGAAAACGTGGGCAGCAGAGCCAGCAACCTGCAGCTTTCCAGTGGGGCCCCACCTGCACCGTCCCCATCAGGTGCGGTGAAAAGCCTGTGAACAGACAACATTACAATTTATGTGTGCATTGCTGTGAGAAAGTACTGGTCATTGAGGCGGTAAACTGCTTTGCGCCTCGTACCTAGCCCCCACAACCATCACACATGGTCTTGTGCATTTTAAAATTAATTTACTTTATCTACACAGGCTGTAGTGCATCCATGCCACTCCTACTGCCATATTAATGATTGCCGCTACCCACTGCTCAGAAAAACTCACAAAAGGGAAGGGGCAGCCTCACTCTGCCTTGTGGGTGGTGCAGGCAGCCTTTCTGCTGGAGCCATTGCAGGGATTGCGGTGGGGATTGCTGCACTAATGACAATTGCAGCTGCGTTGCTGGTTACGCTGCACAAGAAGAGGCTGCGCAGGCGCCCTGCACATCTGGCTGAGCCGCACAGTGCAGTGCAGCAGAAGCCAAAGCGATCCGCGGTGCGTCTCAAGATTTGCTATCATTGGTGCATTTGCAACAAGGTGGCATCCGTGTCATCATGGAAGTGATTTCTACATGAGTTTCTTGAACCTAGCGCTTAGAAATCCTTCACTCTGCCGTCCCACAGTCTGTCATCTCTTCACTTGCACGCCCTTCAATAGCGATATTGTGTTCTCCTGTGGCGCACTGCTGATGAGAAAGGGAATTTTTCATGATTACATCTATTTTATTGCCATTATATTTCCCTACATTTGTTGTGATCTTGTGGCGCTTGCAGACCGGCACCAACCTCCACCCGGCCGACACCCCCTGTGCCCAGCTGCATAGCAGCGCCAGCAGCTCCATCACCATCCCCGACTCCCCACCATCCACACCCACCGGCAGCGCCCGCGACATCACCTCCCCCCGGTCCCCGGCCCCCCACACCACCCTCAACCTCTCCCGAAGCCACTCGGACTCCGCCCCCAGCCGCGCCAACAGCTTGGGGATGCAGACCCCCGCGCCAGGCAACAAACTCACATACAGCGCACGCAGGCGGTCAGCGGGGGATGCATCACCATCTGCTAGGACTCCCTTGCTGTCCCTGCCTAGCCCTGTCACCATGGTTTCGCCCTATGGGTCGCCAGGTGGCAAGAGCGCGCTGGCTGCTGCCTCGGGGGTGTTCCGCATGTCGTCGCTGCCCAGCGAGCTGTCCCAGTTCTCGCTTACCATGAGCAGTAAGTCGGGTTGTGTTTGTGTGTGTCATTGCAATTGTGACAGTTGTTGTGATTGTTTTGTGGATGTGATTGGCAGTGATGATGGTGGTGGTTGTGATGGGCAGTGCAAGCACCTGTTGCCTGTGCGTGCATTTGCCAAGTTAACCCTCCGAAACCGCGCAGCGCCGGTCCCCATCAACCTGGTTTCTGTATTGTCAATGAGGAATGTCGCTGTTTATCTCATAATAAAAAATCTTGCTCCCAACCCCGCAGGGCGGCGCTCCCCATCAACCTCCGCCAGCACCGAGCTCCCCCCCCTGCCACCCCACCCCCTCTCCAGGGGCCATTCCATGGCCTCGGGATCCACGCCACCCCCGCTGCGCATCCCCAGATACACCTCCACAAGCTCAACAGACTTCATGTCTGCCTCTCCTGATTACCAGTGTTATGACTCCAACATCGTGTCAATGGAGGTGCAGCCCCCCTCCCCTGAGGGGGCGCTGATGGACGAGTGGTGGGCGCAGCAGGCGGGTGGGGGGAGGGAGGGAGGAGGGGGAGGGGGGAGGGAGCGAGGAGGGGGAGGGGGGAGGGAAGGAGGAGGGGGCGGATCACCGGTGAGTGGGAGGGGAAATGGCGGTAGGGGACTGCAGAGGGTGCTGCCCTCCTCTTTACTAACTTCATTAAATGAATCATCCCCGTTCTTTCTTGGATTGTTTTCTCCTTTGCTGCAACATCTCCATAGATCAACCCCTTTTGTTTTCCATAGGGAACCTCCTCCCTTGGGCGCTACAACTCCAACGAGTCCTCCTCATCCATCCTGGCCCAGCTGCACATCAACTTTGATTGGGATATCTCACCTGCTGAGCTGGACTTCAACATTGGGCCAGATGGAGGGAGGGTGGTGCTGGGCACAGGAGGAGTAGGAAAGGTAAAGCAAAAAGGGGGAATTTGTTGCTAATACTCAAATCGAATGGGGCGCTGGCTGGTCTTTGTGTGGATGTGATGTCGTCAATTCCATGTGCCTCCCTCCCTCTTGCCCTTACTCCCCTTTTCTCCATGTGTGCAATGCCATCTGGAACCAGGCCTACCCCTTAACCCCTAAACCCTAAACCCTGGCAGATACAACCCTATAAGCGCACGCCCTGCCCCCCCGGTGTACAAACCATTTGAAACCAAGCCAAGCCCGTAATTTCTAACTGCTGAAACGCTAGACCCTAAAAGTAAACCCTCATCCCCAGGTGTACAGGGCTTTTTAGAATCAGGCCCAGCCCATAAACCCTAAACCCTAAGCGCTCAACCCTAAATACCCTAAACCCCCCAGGTGTACAAGGCCATTTGGAACCAGGCCCAGCCGGTAGCGGTGAAGGCGCTGTATGACAGGGACCCAAGGCAGCAGCTGGAGTTCATGCGGGAGGTGCGCAGGATAAACCCTAACCACAACCCTAGTAACACCCTGCACCGTGACTACTCAGGCAGCTAGCGTCGTTCCATGCAGGCGGTGTGCATGGAAGTAGGTAGCTGTGCGCCGTATTGGGTTACGATATGGCTGCAGTTCTGCCTTGCGCTGATCCGTGTTGCACAGTGTGTCACGGCTTTTGCCCACAAGGAAACACATCAGAAAAAGGAAGAGGGGGAGGATGGGGGGGCTCGAGTATATCATCATTCCCCTGCTGGATCGCATCCTCAAGGCGTGCCGCCACACCAGCGTGGTCCTGTTCCTGAGACACCTATTTCAGTCAATTGCTTCATCATTGTTTAAGCTCATTATTAGGCTGTTTATGCTCATGTTTGTGCTCATGAATCCTCAAGGTACTCATCATTATCCCCCCTACAGGTCGCCATCCTGAAGGCCTGCCGCCACACCAATGTGGTCCTGTTCCTGGGTGCCTGCCTTGACCAGGGGGAGATACTATTGGTCACGGAGTACATGGCGGGGGGGAACCTGTGGAACGCGGTGTTCACTAGGAAGATTACCTGGTACAAGAGGTGGGTGGTGCTGGTGCTGGTGGTAATGGCATTGCGTTCTAGTTGTGGTAATTATTACTGTTTAGTGATGCGGTTTCTTCCACCCCTGTCCCACTTTCCGCGTTGGAACCAACTCTACCCCAGCAACCTCGCCACGGCACGGAAGAAGGAAAGAAAAAAATGGAACGCACCGAGGCGTAGTTAGAGGGCCACAGGCCCACATACTGGCCCTTGGAGGTTTTCCTTGTGCCTGCATGTAACAGCTTTTGTGGTGTTTATAGTCGAGGGTAGTAACATACAATAGGACTCTTCATATCTTGTTGCCCATTTTATATCGGTGGTTGGTGCTGGCAGTGGGTGCCCTTACACAATTAGCATGGAGTTCCTACCATCACGGGGTATTATACTACCGTATACAAGTCCCTTAGTAAGCTTGGGTATGCGCGCTCCCCCCGCAGGGGCCGCAAGGTGGCAGTGGATGTTGCTCGTGGCCTGGCCTTCCTGCACTCCCGGAGGGTGGTCCACCTCGACCTCAAGTCGCCCAATGTCATGCTGGCACCGGATGGCACAGCCAAGATTGCAGATGTGGGCATGGCCCGAGTGCTGGATACACACCATGATGCGCAGGTAGGGTCACGCAAGAACTCGTTTGGAATATCTGGATTTAGTCTTTCTTTGATTTCTTATTTGTGTTTATTTTCAGCATGATTATCTTTATATTTTAGGCTATTTTTGTCTTTTATCTTGTTAATATGATGCAAGTAGAGTCATTTGAAAACTGTACAGCTAGGCTGCTTTTTTCTTTGTCTTGAGAATTCCAAAAACAACGCCCTCATGATTCAGATGGGGTAAAATGCAATCAAAATGCATTTTACCCCCTCTATCATTTACATATCAATTAGAAGTGATAAATTTAGATCTCTCCTTACATGCGTTCTAGCAGTACAGCCAGAGGAGCAGTAAGTCGTAAATTCCAAGTACCAGCAGACCTTGCGCTGCTTATATTATCTCTGCATCCCTGCGATGCATCTGTCAACAGTAATATGAATAAGGCAAATCAGAATATAAGTGTGTCATATCTTTTTATTCCACAACGCACAGGGCGACTACGTGGGCACCTTTGTGTGGGCGGCGCCTGAGCTGCTGCTGGGTGGTAGGTGCACCGAGAAGGCTGACGTGTACAGCTATGGTGTGGTGCTGTGGGAGGTGGTGACAGGGGAGCGGCCGGAGAGGGGGAGGCTGCGTGGGATCAGGTGGGGGGGTAGGGGGAGGGAGGGCAGGGGCATGAGTGTAATGGGCATGTGTGGCGTGGTGTCGTAAAGGGGGGGAAGAAGGTGCAACGCATGTGCTGTGTGTTGAAATGTTGCTTGGGTGGGTCGGTGGCAGGCAGGGTGGGGCTAACCCTAATGGACCAAACCCTAGGGATTTGGGTCACTGCAGATCAGTTTGAACAAGTCTGGCTACCACCCCGCACAACATCCTTCCCTTCACACAAAGACCTTCAACCCGAAACCCTTACACCCTAATTGCTAAACCCTAACCCCCCACTGCAGGGTTCCCCAGGAGGCCCCCGAGGAGATCGTGGCCCTCATGTCCCTGTGTCTTGACGCAGACCCAGACACCCGCCCCTCAGCCACAGAAATTATCGCATACCTGCGAGACATCTACCGAGAGCAAGCCCTGGCCCAGGGTTTGGGGCCCCAGTCCAGCGGCGGGGGAAGGTCGAGTGCAGGGTGCAGCGAGGCGGCAGGTGGGGCCAGCTCCCCCTTGTGCTCGCCCATGCAGGCGGAGGGTGGCCCCTTCCCCTTGATTCCTGCTCCCTTCTCCCCCCCGTTCAGCACCGGGCCTGGCTCCTGGGGGTCGCATGTGAGGGGCAAAGGGGAGGTAATGACCCCTGTGCGCAGTCCCCAGGCGCACCCCAGCCCATCCATTCTGGAGACCCTCCAATCGGCAGCTGCGCTGTCGTCACGCCCCGGGGAGGATCCGCCTGTGGGAGGTCCACCCACCCTGCAGTTTGGGATGGCTGGGGTCCCCACCGGGATCCCCAAAAATGGCACCCATCCTCAGGCTTCTTCTCCCCCACCCATGCATGGCAGCCCTGGGGTGGGGCTGGGTGTCCCTGGCGACCTGGAAATGCAGAGCTTGGCGGTTTTTGGCCGCTTCCGGGGACCAGGATCCTCCTACCAGCTCCCCACAGTTGAGGAGGTGGGGAGCAGCCGTGAGGGGAGCACAGGCGGCAGGATTTCTGGATCCCCAGCCTCCTCTTTGCTATCCCCAGCAACGGGAGGGGCATCCCAGGGAGTGGTGCGCAGGCGCTCTGGGCAGCTGGCGCAGCAAGGGAGGTATGGTAGCCTGCGCAGCGGGAGCGGGAGCATGGATCTCAGCCTGGATCGGGGCACATCTGGCGCAAGTGCGCTTTCCTTTGAATTGGCGCGCTCCATCGAGATGCCAAACCCCTTCCTGGAGGTCCAGATGGGTCATGCCACTCCTGCGCCTGCGCCTGCAGCCCCCACCAGATCCCACCCGCCACCCGCCACCGGCGGTGAGCCACCTGGCAAGCCACCGCGCAGCGCTGCCATTGGCCGGCATGGCAGCGCAGCGAACCTCCCACCCCCGGACCTCTACATCTCCATCCCCAGGGCCGATTCCACAGGGGCACCTGGTCTGTTGAGCCCCTTTGCCGTCTCCCAGTGGCAGATGGGGCGTTTCAGCGAGGATGATCAAACCCCAAGGCTATCACAGGGATCTCGGTCCATGAGCAGCTCCCAATCGGCTGCCTTGCCGGCCCGCTCCTCGACCAGCATCAGTGCGTCAGGGTCAAGCACCACCCCTGCTGACTCTGCCCTGTCAGGTATGCTGTTACCCACACCATGGTTTACTGGGTGCTGCCCTCAGGGCGGGCTGCATGTCAAGTGACGTTGTGACCCACGCCATGTCGACCTGGTTGTTGCCCTGCCAGTGCCTGTCTGTGTTTTCCAACACTGCTGGGTTGTGTTGTGTTGCCCTTTGTCAATGCGTCACGCTATAAGTTATGCATCAGATGAAGCGCAACACGCGGCATGACCTTCTAAACCCTCTCTTTTGTTGTTCCCCCTTCCAGGCGGCAGTGGCACTGGGCTGGTCCTGCAGAGCAGCCTTTCAGCGAGCACTGTTGACGAGTCATACAGGTAATGCCCTCCATATTTCTAACTCCTCTTCCTGTCCAGCCTGATGGTTGCAATTAAGAAAGTATATAGCAGCATACAAATTATTCATCCATGTGTAAAGCAGTCAATTACAGGTCAGTGAACAGCATTCCCAGTCGTACATGTACGTCATTTTTATTCACACAATATCATACCTATTTCATCATATCCCCCTTATACAGCTTTGCAAGCGCCAGCGGCCTGCCAGAGGCTTACATCACGCTGGGCGATTCTCCCTCCCCTTCCCCGTCCTTCACCCGATGGTACTCCCCCTTGGGCGCGCACCACCCTGACACCCCCACGCGGCCAGACCTGCAGGCGCAGCAGCTACTGCTGGGTCAGCATGCAAATGGGGATCGGATGGCAAGGTCTGGATCCCTGAGGAACGGAGCGCCATCCCCAGCACCAGGAGGGGGGCAGTGAGGATTGGCAGAACTAGCGAGGCAATGGATTGGAACAAGTAATGTACGTACTGGGAGTGGTTCAACGGTAGGGGTAGGGAAGGCAGGCAGGGATGCCACGCATGTCAAGCATTCTGAACGGCACAGATGGATGCAACTCAGTTTGGAGGCCGCTGTTCGACACACACTGGTGATGCTTGTCTCGAGAGTACGGTGTGGACTTGATGTGATAATTCTCAGACTGCGTAGTAGAAGTTTTCTCAGCAGGCCATGTGGCTCAACAGCCTGGTTTGCAGTGTGCATGTGATGCAGTGTGATTGCAGAGTGTGTGTGCATTTGTTTTTGGCTTGGAGCAGTGCGAGTCCAGCTACATTGTCCAGAGCCCACGCAGAAGTTTCCAAAGGGGCATTACGGAAGTATATATACTACCATAATAGACTGGGCAATTGTGTGATTAATTAAGGATGCCCTCATGCGATCCATGCAATGCCTGGTTCATGTCAGGTTTGGATTTTAGTTCTATTCAGCCCAGATCTAAATAATAAATTATTTAGACTTTCCTGTTGGGCCTCAGAAAAGTTTTAAAATGGCCGTGTGTGTTTTCGTAGTGGCTTGAATTCAGTTTGGCTGTTGAATGCCGCAATGTTATAGGTGTTCAGTTTGCGCACCCCTGAGTCAGTGTCGTGCAACCATTAAATAATACAGTACAGTATTTATGCGTACTAAGCATGTCATTCAACATATCCGGGTTTTCAGGACCACAATTGTTATCGTGCACCCTCTTGACGGCTAGCTGCATCGGCGTATTGTCACCAAGTTTATTATACCTACCATGGTGGTATCCGCAGTGCCTCGTGCAGGTTGTGCTATTTTTTGAGCCAAAGTTGATTGACTGCGCCGGGCGGTCCGGATCTGGCAGTGGCATTGGCCTGTTTGTTGATACCGGCCGTCCTACATACTGTGGTATTATCCCGAGTGGAGCTGCATTCGCCATAACATAGTTCAATAGTTTGCTCTGCATCATAGACATAAGCCTGATTTCACATGCTAGTGCTGTGCCACAGTGTTTGCACAATAAATCCTATTTTTACCTTTTTTTGTCTTCTCCGCTAAGATTCCAAGCCTGCTTAGCACCAGCTCCTGCATGTATGCCATGCCTGTGACAGTTAATTATATACAGCTATAGCCACTAGCAGTCCCCTTTGCCGGCGGCTAGACTGTCAGTGAGTGTTATCTACCCCGCAAGCTTGCAAGTCATTGGCAAGCCACCGCATTGCGTGACGATGATGAATTTGGCAGCAGACTGTGTTACATATGAGATCTGAGCAGACAATGTCCACGCTTTGAATTGTGAGTCAAACGTCTCTAGAGCCCACGCATAGCTGTGCGGGCCCATGATCATGATGTACAGTGGGAGCCACGCAACTGAGTAAGGTTTGTCAGCTGTCTCAGGTCCCCGTGTCGTGCCGTACACACCTCTCCC